>JAVSBS010016992.1:0-27546 GCA_033124195.1 Coracias cyanogaster
CGGCTGTGGGGGGGGGCGGGGAGTTCTGTAAATACCCGCGGGCCGGTTTGAGGAGCCCCAGGGGCCGCATCCGGCCCACGGGCCGTAGTTTGAGGACCCCTGATATAGACCATAGCATTTAATTCAAATAATTCCTCCTTCAGCTTTGATTAGGTAAATCATCATACTTGAAAGACACATCTCAAGTTGAGACTTACTGAGACCAAGTGAGTTCATCATACTTCTCACAGAGTTTTCTGCACCAGCTACCTGCCTACAACCCTGAGCCTTCAAGCTGCATTTATCCAGCATCCACTCATAACCAGAGAATTGTATTACACGTTGTCTGCTAGTTGAAAAAGCTCTTTACCATCAAAGACCTCTCTGTGCAAATAATTACTGACTCTCTTCTTAACTGTTTTTTTTGTAAGTTGAATAGATTTTGCTGCCTTAGGGTCTTGATACAGTGCACATTTCCAAGGCCTTGAACAATTTTTTTTTAAACACTTCCCGGTTTTCAACATCTGTTTATAAGAAGGGCACAACAGAAATAACTGCACACAATAATATGAAAATAATCTCTTCTATGTAATGTTACCTCCCACTTCCTGCACCTAATTCCCCCAAATTTCATGTTCCAGCATGGTTATAACCAGTATTTAACCGAAATCCAAGCTTTATGGACAGAAATATGAAAAAAGAAAATGCATTATTCTTTGTTCAAAGTACCCAGCTCTTTATTATAACATCCATGCCTGGAACAGAAAAGATCATACTGCAGAACTTATTCCAAGTGTTTTATTCCACTTCCAGGAGACTTATGCAGTGCTCTTCAAAGAGGAGGTTAATTAAATACTCTTTATTGTTCTTTATTTTTAAATTAAATTTTGGGTAATACAATTATTATTACACAATATGGTAGAATCATTGTCATAAAAACATAAAAAAGGCAACCTATTTTTAATGTTTTGAGCATAGACGAAATGCTTCCTAAAGAGGTGTGATTCCATATTCTGGGCAGGTGACTGGTTTTGACACCTCAGATCATATTTCAGAAACATTGGAAAATTTCTTCTGCCCTGTACCACTGGAAGTGTTAGAAACATCCCCGAAGGATTCATTTTTATTGAGACTAGGTGAAAAAGACAGAGAAGAACCAGCTAGGGCAATTGAGACAGCCAAGGTGAAAGAAGCAATTAAGCAAGTAAAATTTCATAAATCCCTGGGCAAGGCAGCAAAATTCTGCTGGCACAGCTGGGGTTTTTTAAAGAAATTTGTTCTCTGTTTCCATATCCTGAACGTGTCTGTAAGAACAATACCAGTATCACTTATCTCCAATCTACGCTGGAGACATCAGCCACTCCAACACACATCAGTGAAAGAAAGAATCCGATGAATTACATCTCACAAAGACCAACAGCATAAATCTACATGTTTTTACTGGAGTGCTGGTGGCAAATCAGGCAGTAAAAATCCTCATTTATAAAATGTTTTTGGGAAACACTGATTTCACATTGTTCATCACCATCTGTCAGAGTTGCAATGGATATCATCAAAAGCAGCTGCTGTCTTATCCATTTCAGGCTCAGAGTATATTAAGAAGTCTAGAGATGTACATTGTCTTGACACTGAAAACAGAGAATTTAACTTGTGTGTTTGACACCTAACTTTTAGAAACATTCTATACACAACGCTAATGCACAAGTGCTGTCTACTCCAAGTTACAGGACCAATGAAAATTTATGACTGCATACAGAGAAGCTCAGAAAAAAGGGAACATTTTCAAATGAAAACACATGCCTTTATTTGCTGGCACATTCTGGTGATATGAAATATTCTAGGTGGTCCTAATAACTTGCTCTACTGTTCCTTACTGCTATAAAGCACCATACAGGTACGGCTGTATTCCTTCTTCCTCTTTGTCCTCATTTTCATTACAAAGCTTATGTTTGAAGAAATGCTCTGTATTCCTTTAGGAATGTCTTTGCAGCCAGGAGGAATCATATTTTATAGTTCTGATGGGATAATCACAAGATGATTTTCCACTTTTACTAGAGGAAGGCAAGAAGGAAAGAAGAGAGTTAGTATTCATTAAGAACTGCTAATAGATGTTGCAGTTGCTACCCTCCCTCTGAGATTAACTCCATCTCCAGACAGTTTCTCAACAAAATAAGTTGGAACACTGCCCCAAAGTGATCCAATTCAAGTTTTAAAGTAACTTTGCACAACAAATTAGCAGTTGTACTTCAATTCTTTTGGGCATACCTTAGTTTACAGTCTGGGTTTTCCTATGCCTTCAATTGAAGCACCTTTGTGTGATATCACTGTGAGTCCAAAGCATAAGAATTTTTGTAGAAACCAAGAAAAACTGGCAAAAATAAGGACAAGGCTTGGGGAGAGTGCCTGTATTTAGGCCAGAAAACAGATGTAAAGAAAAAAATAGAAAGAAAATCCACTGGAAAAAAACCAAAAACTTTATGCAATTTGTTATGAAGCCTGAATTGCCCAAGCTTTCTCTGTGTTTTTTACACCTGGTTATTTATTTGCAGTAATATTGTAATGAACTATTTGTAACAGTATGCTAGGCCTCTCCAGAGCATAAACCCTGCTAAGACATACTGCTCCTGGGTGGTTACAGGTGTGCTACTGCACACTGACTACAGCAGTTATCCCTATGTGGTGAACATCCTGAATGAAGCCAAAGCCTGGGCTAGTTGCGGGGCAGGAGGCAGTACTACACAAATGGCCCACATTGTTCTCATCAGGGTTTGGGAGGGAGCCTGTCCCCCTTATTTAGTTATCAAGGAGAGGCAAACGTGAAGAACTACATTCATCACTGCTTCCTGAGTGATGGCACTTCAGTGACACTTATGCACAGTTTGAAAAGCAACATTAAAAGTTGATTTCAAAGAAACAAGACATCAGTCAGTAGCATAAAGGACAATGGAGGTCACATTAAAGACCTGCTGTAAAAGCAAGAATATACCCACGTATTGCCTTTGAAATAAAAATGACAGTGGAAGCTTCTTTATTCCTCCTTTATACAATTGTCTTCAGAGTAAGGGAAACAGGGCCATGGTAGTTTTGTTTGCTGGGTTGGAGAGGGTTTCTAGCAAATACTTTTCAGTCTCATCTTTGTAGTATTTTTATGAAAATTTATTATCCATAAAAAGTTACCACAGACAATTTCTTAAAGGTCTTAAAGTGATCTAAAGAAAGCTGAGTGGAATCAATCATATAATTTCACCCTTCAGGTAAATCAGAATATGATCTATGTACTATGGATATTCACAAAAAACATGCAATAATTTTAAAAGAGGTACTTCTGTCCTGTGTAAAATAGGCATTTACTTGATTATTGTACTTCACAGGGTTCAAAAAAGTTTGGATGATACAGCCTAAACACAAGATAACTTTTTAAGTTTGTGCAACAAAGTAACTTGAACTTCATTGCTCCCGGTAGCCATATCTCACTTCATCTGCACAGCTAGCCAAAACTGTTGCCAGTAGGGATCAGTAGGGAGAATCTCATCCACATTTAGTTATCAAGGAGATGCAAACATTGATTCCAGAGTGAAGACCTTGGTGGGTCAGGGTCTTGTATAGGCTACTTCAGGGGAGTTCCTCTTTGAAACTGTCCCTTCACTGATCTTCTTTTATGCATGACATGAAAGCAAAAAAAGAATGGGAAATTTATTGTTTTTAAATCTCAAGAATATAATGGAAATTGCTTTTTTTGTGGCATAAAAAGACACACGTGTATGAAAAATACTCTTTTAAACACAGTTTTTGAAGCTGTATGAGTCTTACTTTCTGCTTCAGGTTAAATTAAATGAAGCATGTCTTGAACAAAAATAAATTTATGAAATATATTAGACTGTATTCAAGGTGAAACAAAAACTAACTAGGAAGTTAACAGCCAAGATATTCAAGGTGGACTGAGGTGTTTATGCCTCAGACCTAGGCGCGTGAGGTTTCCTGGGAGCTGCAGGAACAGCTGTTAAAGGCCCATGCCACCACATAGGTAGAGTGTAAAAGGGCATTGAGGACCAGGGAGAGCATAGCTGGTTGCCCTAAAATGATGGTGGATTGAATGTCACTCATGCAAACATACGAAATAGGCAGGGATCAGCAATCTGTGAAAGATGCTCATCCGCATTCACTTCCTCCTGCAACATTTCTGGATTTTTAGTGTTGTCATACACCTTTACAATACAGGCAACTTTTACGGGCAAGCACCTTCATGAGTTCCTTAACTGTCTGCAGATGGTGCTGACAGCTGAGCATGCATTTGGAGGGTGTTAGGGGCATTTGCACTCAGAGTGTGACTCAGCTCTCTGCCAACTGAACACACAAACCCTGCAGCATGCAGCAGAGAGCTTGGGTGAGCACCCTGCTGCTGGCTGGATCCACAGACAAACTGGACATTTTTTTCTCCTCCTCCTGGACCCTTACTAGGAGTCCATGAATTTGCCCCAGTGGTCCGCAAGATGCATAAATTTGCCCAGACTGCCCTGGTCTGGGGAAGCACATTGGAGCACAGCTCCCATACAGAGTGCCCACAGTACAGGAACCTCTGAAGATCAATGTCCCAGAGGATCTCTGGTATCTCCACTTTTACATCCCAAAAGAAGCACTTTTGGAGAATGGCTTCTGAAACTTCCTTCATCACTTTGCTCTCAATGTGCTTGCTCTCCTCAAAAATGGTTATCCAGCAAACACTAGTTGCTGAGGTCTGCAAGACTTCACAGAGTAATGACCATTCATTTGTGTTTAGGGGTGGCTTGCAAAGTTGCATTTACTGAGAGTGAAATCACAATCCAAGCTCTTCATAACAGGCTCACATATTTGCAAAATTTGTACACATTGGCAGCTATCCCACAGACAATGCAGTTTCCACTTTCTCCTCTTTCTGAGGCCATGTGCGTCACCCAGAACTTCATGTGAATGAGGATAAAAGCAGCCATAGCAGAGAAGACTACAAGAATCTCATGGCCCATTTCTTCTTTCGTAAGACAAGGACAGCCAGGAGAAGCAGCATCTGTTCGTCCAGGGTATCTCTATGGAGCAGTACAAGGGTACAGAAGTAAGGCTGTGATTCCTCAGACTCTCTACGCTGTGCAAATGCTTGGGCCAGCAGGCCTGTCTAACTCTAATACAAATTAAGCCATCACAAAGGACACAAAGTAGATGAAGGATCTTCCACACCAGTTGCCTTCTATTCTGATCCACTCCTATTGCATCTCTTGCTAAGGTAGATGTAGCCTACCCAATTTAGGAAACTAATCACTTCCCCTCAAATGGGAGAGATTAGGTGCTGAAAAATTCAGCCCATCTAAACTTCAAATTGTCCTCTGTGGAGGCCATGACATCAGCTGAGCTCCTAAAACAGGTACCACAGTTTGGTCTTTGTTAGGTGCTCCAAAACTATGACTTGCTAGGAAAATTCACTGAGTGGTTGAAAGAATATTAAGGTGCTCAGCTTGGAGCATGATGAGGTACTGCAAAGATATTTTGAGTGGGTTTTTTTTTGTTTGGATTTTTGTTTGGTTTTGTTTTATAAAGACTGGAACCTGTCCTTTTTGATTTGCAATGAAGATGTGTTTGTCAGGGCTGAAGTCAAAAGGTGGTAAATACTGCTTAACTCTCCTACAACTCAGTAACATTTTAAGATATCATCTGCAGCCCATTTTCTGATTAACAACATTGCCAATACATCAGGTGTGGGTCAGGCCTTACTCTGATTTTGAAGCTACGAAAGGTTGCAGCTCAGTATATAATAAGCACTGTCAATTGAAAACATGCCTTACTTCTTATCTTAAAAAAAAAAAAATTAAATAGTAGAGTCAGGACTGAGGCAGTTTGGTCCTGTGCAGTTGAAAGCCACGCTCAGCAAGAGATCAGCATCTCACTGCTGTGATCCAGGAGTTGTGTTCCCCCTGCTCAGGCGATGACCTTGTCTCCCGCAGCGCAGGAGCCTCCATCTCTGTCACTGTTCTTGTGCCCCCTCACCTTGCTCCCAAACCTGGCAGTCTGTTCCCCAAGTAAAGCAATGTAGGGGAAAATAGCTCTTTCTTGTTCTTTGTTTTTTTCTTTTTTTTTTTTTTTTTCTGTAAGAGAAGTTTCCTGTGTATTTGTAGTACATCCTGAGTTTCCTTCTGGTGGAGTTGAGATACTGTCAATGATGAGACAAAGTTTTATTTACCTCAGATCACAAATCTTAGCAATGACTGATTTATTGCTGCACATGGTTGGAGACTCCTGGATCTCTGAGACCAGAGCTCAAATCTGTCAGTACAAAATTGATGTGCAGCTGTCAGGAAACTCTCAGGAGTTCCCAAATTATTGCACGGAGGATTAGTAGTTTCACTTCTGCGCTCAGTGTGGCTGAGCTGGCAAAATCTTCTCTAAACCCTAAACTTTGAAGCAGGACTGTAAGCATTGGTTTTGTGCCAGATAATACAAGCTTACCTTGCAAGTAAGAATCTGGCTAATGGAACAGTTCCTTAGGAAGTTAGAACTCCATAATCGAGCAATTAGGTAAGCTCAGAGATTAATAAACAACAATATAATGCAAGGACAGCTAAGGACATATCATAGACCCAGAGTAAGACAGAGATGGCAGGGAATTAGGGATGCTAACAAATTCTATCTCCTCCATCCCAAACCAGGAATAACTATACTTCAGCAAATACAGATGGGAGATGTTTATTCAGTGTGTTCTTTAAGAACTTCATTGATGGATTCAAGTAAGAAGCTGCCAACACCACCAGTTACGGCGAAAATCACATATCTGCACTGATACCTATTTCACAGCAAAGCAAAAAATAATCTACAGATATCCTTTCTTTGAACTGTGTAAATTAACTGAAGGTATCAGCAAGGGAACTAAAATATTTTAAAGATTAGCATGAGTGTGCATTTTAGAGAGGGAACTATGCAGCGCAAATTGCTGCTGTACTCCAGCAGAGAGACTCTCAGGGGGAAAGAACATGGCTGGTAAGCACATGGCTGGTAATCACTCCAAACTTACAACTGTCTTATGCTGGGAAGATTCTGCAAATATAAAAGTTGCCTTTATATTTTTAAGCAATCCATATTGCCATGCACTTGCACTGAAGTTTTGAGAATTTGAGTTTTGAAAATTTTCCTAATCCTCTGCAGAGACTTTTTAGCTACTTCCAGCTTTTATGGATATTGTTATTGTTCTAATCATTCCTTTGTAAATGCTTGGAAGAGGAGACAGTCTTCTCTTGAGAACACTCTGACTAATAGTTTGAGATTTAATACATTTTTTAATTATGACTGTGGTCACTAGGGCAGCTTAAACAAACTCTAGAGTCAGAATAAAACCCAGATGGTTTTGCTAAAATATACTTGGAGAATCTTAAACATTAAAAATCATCAGCAGCATTTAAAAGTTATTCACATGAAAATATATTTGACAATAAATGACAGGAAAGAATGAATCTCGAGTATAAATCAAAAGTTCTGCAATCAGAAAGTAACATGGGCTACTACTATAAGAGCAAAGAATTAATTTATGCACTATTTATGCTAATGGAACCTTTCTCCCTTTCTTTAATGGGTTTTTTGAAGATGCTTACTTGAACAAGAACAGATGAATATTTGTATTCTTAAAGCCATAGAAATTATCATATAAAACTTGATGCCTTTTGAATCCAGTAGCTGGCAGATGTAGATCTAACTAGAGAGTTCATGAATCTAAAAAGTGCATAAGGGGTTTTTTTTCTACAGATTACATTTAGTCATGAAAATTCCACCATCGGTTGCACCTATTTCTAGGTTAACTACTGACAAAACATTTATACAGGTAGAATTGAATTTCATTACTGGTTTAACTGAAAGCAGAACATGACCTGTCAATATTCACAAATTAAAAAAAACACTTTTAATATAACAGCTACTCAGCACAACTAAAGAAAAAAGTCTATATGGAAACCAATCTATTACCTAAATAGAAATCATTAACTTACCTCAGTGTGTAACAACAAAACTCATTTGTTTTAGTATAGTGGGTTGATTCCACATTTTTGGCTGTCTGGTTCCTAGATGCTAGCAGCCTCAGCTTTTATATTCCTCTCTCCCCAGCTTTGTATTTGCAATGGCTTTCCTAACCTAACTCTCAGAAATTCCCAGAAGATTTCTGTGTCGGCAATGCTGAAGTTGAAAAGGGGCAAGCTTTGATTTGCATACCAAGAATCACAGCTATGCTTGTTTTAAAATTTCTTGTTATACACAGTCAATCAGTTAAGTTGTGTAATAATTTGAGTTTTAATGATACCAGGACTTTTTTTTTTTCTCCCTTTGCCGCTGTATACAGAACAATTCATTTAGCAGCTCTTTGCCTACTGCAAACACCTGAAGTTTGGGAGTACAGTTACCTTTCCCTGTACATCTTGGTTTTCTCGCTCCTCCATGTGACTTGTTCTAGAAGAAGGAACCCATGTTGTAGCCTGTTCAGCTTTGACCTTTAGTCTCTTACTGTTTTTGATAACCTAATCCTTTTGCTGTAGGATAAGGGTACCAGACTGAAGGACGGATAGTTTGACTTCTAAGTTTCTGTGACTACCCTGTGAAAAATGCTAGGTGAAGAACCACTTTAAAAATAGAAAGTCCCAGTTATGCTTGTAGTTCACGTAGACCGAGATGTGTTCCTCTTTGCTCACTGGAGAAAGCTGGGACAGTGTTAGTACCAAAAGGGAAAATAACAGTTGATGTTTTCAAGGGTTTATCAATGTTCAAAGAACATTAAACTTCTTGAAAATGATTGGTTACTAAAGTGTGGTGATTCCTGTGGCATCCTGAGGAAACTTCAAGCTGTAGAAATGTGACGACAGATATTGTTCCTCACTGCTTGTACAAATCCTGGATTTTGTTAGGTTACAATTCCCTTAAAACACATAGAGTGAACTCCTAAGGTAACACAATACATTCACCTTTTGCTGTGCCTGAATCTTTACCTTCCCTTGAAAAATATTCAGAACGGCAGGTTGAAAAACCAAATTTGTTCATCACAGAAACTTTCCTAAGGCTTTTTGTGCAGTACAACAAATTGGTCCAGTTATAACCAAAATTATCTTGCAGTCAATTTGTGAACAAATCTATGAATGTTCTCAGTCAATTCAAGCTTTTAAATCAATTACAATGATTACTAACAGAGTGCAGTAAATGTGCCTTTGTGAAATGTGATTTCTAGTATCTGTAATGAATAAGCAGGATGATGGTCCCCCCCTTTACTGCCCAAATAAGTGGAAAAAAACAAGCAAAATAGTTACATGTATGCAAAATTGATTAGTTTCATTACACTTCTCCTATTATGAAGTGTTTTGATACAACCAACTTGTAATTCCTTGGATTGTTTGCACTGAGTTCCACTGCCTGAAAGCAACAACGATATGAAAACACTTTTGAAGTTTAATTAAAATGGGATATAACATAGTATTTTCACAGTTTCCTCTTCAGATGTGTGGGAAACAAGATAAATATATGAACTTGAGAAAAAATTATGGACAATTATTTTGGTAGCCGTAATAAAATATCTAACATTTGACACTTACCTAAAAATAAATTGTGCCTGTATTGCTTTTCAAATGATACCATCAACTTTGCATATAGATTAAAATATGTATGTTATGAGCCTATTGATCTAAGGGGGAAATCGATGTATTTCAAATTAATATTCTGTGACTCAGTCATACAACAATCAGATTGCAGTGAATATAGATACCAGCTGAAATATAACCGCAAGTTATCTTTATAACCTTCCATTTGCCCAAGGAAATATTTTAGGCTATAACTGGATCTAATAATTTTTTGAAGAGGGAGATTTAATACAATATTTTTAGATCATATTGCAAGAAGTAAGATGTCATCACAGCAGTGTATTAAGGAAGGATTGTACAATCTGTGTAGAGGTTTTTACCAAAGAATTTAGGAGAAAAAAGTTTCTTTAATCTACCCAGTGAAGAATCTCTCAAAAAAAACTTCTGATTGAGAAATGTTCAGAAATTAAAAGAAGAAACTTGTGAATGAATTTGACATAACAGAACAGTGTAGACTAGAAAAAACGCAGGGGAGAATCACATATTTCTTGAAAGATAATGGGATATGCTTAGAGCCTTACAGTTAGTATTTTTGGAGGATTATGTGTTATTATTTTTGGAAATAATGTGTTGCTCTTGTTTCATTTTAATGTGTAATACATTAGAGCTTCTTGATACTCCTGTGATTTCTGATACTCACCTTTGCCATTTACAGAGAACAAGCTCTTTGGAACACAAACTAAGTGTGTATTTGGTTCTGTAACACCCAGAATGTAAACCTATTTTCTGCTCTATTTGGAGTTTAAGAAAAAAAAAACCAAATTCCTGTAGAAATGAATAGTAATTGATCTAACAAAGATAAAAAAGGATCAGAGCAAACCAGAGTTAAGTCTTTCTCTAAAAATTGTTTACATTGTCTAAATTTTCCTTTGCTAGCAAGCATCTTATTTTGAGAGTCTATTCCCAGCGTTTTGTTCCAGTGTGCCGTGGTACTGAAATGGTGTATGGAGAGTGATTTTCTCACATAAGTCTTAGCTATGTGATACTGGATCCAGATGTTGCAAGACAGTTTTTTATACAAGGATTTCACTTTTTTTGGTCTAGTATCTTTGATTAGCAGCTCGTGCTGTCATAGTGCTATAAAAGTTATACTAACATAGAGGGTCCTTTTTGAAATGAGGAACAATCTGAAAATTTACATTCATAACTTGATAGCCAGCCATGGTTATACATGCATTGCACTACGTGGAGCCTAGAGCCTTTGAAGCCAATAGCAGAGGTTAGTTAGGCTAGATATGATGTGTGAATGGTAGTCACTTACAAAGGTGTCTTTTATTTCTCTCTTTGAGCTGCCAGAGTCTTAAGGGGTTCTAATACTCTGCTCTCTAGTGGAAGGAACTCACTCACATATGTAAGTGCTGGACTCTCAGATGTGCAGAAAAAGGAGCTCAACTTTCAGTTAAGTACTCTTCCTAGGAGTGATTTATAATCTTAAAATAGAGGATCTGTTATGCAAGAGGTGTAATAGAAAGAGGAAAAAGCATTTCCAAGGAAGAGTGATGAAAAGACTTAATTCAAATAAAGAGACTAACGTTATTCTTGAAGCTTCTATTGGTTCATGGATCAGCTTTAGCCCAAAGTCATTACTAGACTTCTAATGTTCAGATTTCTACTTTAAAACAGACCATGCTTGCACTCCTCCTCTGTAAGAATAAAGTTCAGTTGCCAGCCTGGAACAAAAAGATAAGAACTTTCCACTTTTCTCAGCATTTTGACAAAACACTCGTGTAGTTTTGTGCTGACCATTTGGCATTTCTGATAGGCAGCTTAAGGAGGCTTGTTCTCAGACTTTTGAGCAGTGCTACTAAATACCAATAGCTGAAGCATACTTTAAAATGGCTTACGGACATTCAGTGGCTATAAGTGGTTTGCTTTTAATACTGAGAGAAGAAGTTTCATTTCTGTGCCTTCTGATAGGAACAAGGACTCAGAGTCCTTGCTCCATTACCCTCCTATTATCAATTTTCAACCTTTTTGGGTTTGTTTGTATTATAATTGCATCCAAGGGTAGTAATCAGTCCTGAACTCTTGTGTCAAGACCAATGTCAACAGGTAAGAAGAAAAGGTCTGGGAATAATTAATTTAGTCTAATCTACCTACAATCAAGCTCTGTAGTATAGCTTTCACAGTAGGTGCAGTGTAGTTGTAGTTTTCTGACTGTACTGTCCATACTCCTGAAATGAATGCTTTGGACTGCAGCCATCCATTTAAGCCCTGTACGCTAAAGTAAAGCACCTAAATACAGCAGAGTCTTTCTCTGAAAGACTAGAGTTGCTTCTTTCCCTGAGCACTTATGACATTTGTTTTAGAAAAGCTTCATTTAGATCTTATGAGATAGGACTAGTGATGTGCCTAAATCAGATTAACTATCAGTGCAGGTTTCTGACCTATCTTATTTAAATTGATGCATTCATTTGTCCTAATGAACCACAGTTTATTCCATCTTTGCATTGAAGTAAAATTATCTGTCCATATGGATTTAATACGTCATGGCTGCTGCACTGTGAATCCACATTGCTGCGGCTAAGTGTTTATTACTGCTCAAGAAACCAAATCGTTATGGCAGCAAAGAACAGGAATGAAGGAAAGGGCAAAGTAATTGTTTACTGTCTGTGTGAGCAGGATAATACAGCCTGCTGAAAGTAAGATTCAGTTCAAGATTACACATTGAACTCAACATCTAGGTGTTTATAGGCACATTAGGGGGCTGAGGTCCCACTTTGGTGAATGGAGATCCCCCCAATACAAGAGTGCTTCTGCTAGCTCCAAAGCATATGGCTGGCCAACTGAATCCCTCCCTAGGCTGTCCAAACCCTCACTTACTGCTCAGTTCAGATGCTGTAGTCCCTGGAGGATCGTCATATTACTGATAAAATTATTCAGGCAAAATCTGTAACATACGTTCATGGAGGTCCCAGGATCTTTCAGAGGCACCCTTGTGCTTGCAATTACCATTCAGGTTAAAAAAATAAATCAGTACAACACTTGTCAGTTTTTGAGCTTTTTATTCCTGCTTTCTCCTCACACTGCTAGAAGAGGAGAAGTTGACTTTCTCTTTGCTGCCAGAAGCACACCTACCCCGTTTTCCAGTTTCCTTTCTAGAGACATATTTGTGTCATCATAATAGATGCACAAAAATTGAGGAATTGATAATTCTCCTTCCCATCATGAGTGAACCTTAAAGGAGTAACTCACCTGCTATTAGATGCATTAAGTAAAACAGAAGCAGGTGCCCAGTCCTTGCAGATGGAGAGGACATGGGTCTTTTCATATTCTTTCCATATATTTGTGGCATTAATTAAAAATGCTTTGTGAATGTGAGAAAAATTTTATCAAAGGGAAACAGCCAGTACAAGACCAGCAAGACAAAGGACACTAAGGACAGGCCCCTCCTTTGCCCTGGAGGGCTTGGAGACAAAGCTAGAATTATAGAATCATAGAATGCCAGGTTGGAAGGGACCTCAGGGGTCATCTGGTCCAACCATGTTCAGTGCCCCAGCCACATAATGTGATGGATATCCACAGCCTCACTTACTTAAACTGAAGTATGTTGCTCAAGAAAGAGCCTGCTTCCAGTTCTAGTTTCCAAAGATTCTTTTTCATCAGACATTCTTCAGCCAGCAAATTTTGTGGTTGGGAAAGGAAAGAGGGAAAGCAAAAGGACAAAACAGTCTTCTCACTGTAAAGACAACATTGCTCAAATGTGTGATATTAAAGTAATTTTAAGTTTAAAAATGTCAGCTCTCTGGAGCCAAATTTTAATCTAGTCCTATCTGTTAAGTCTGTTTCAAATGTTAAAATAAGTCACTGTCTCCTCACATCTGACTAGGTACTGCTGTACTGATATGCTGTTAAGTGTCTGAAATATTCCATACAGTGCAGTCAGGATAAGCTGCAAATTGCTATTTGGAACTAGACATTAAGCACAGGACTGCTTTCTTATTTACTCTTTACTAACAGCATTTCCAATATTAGGAGACTCTGAACAATTTTCAGGTACATACATATTTGTAGAGAAAAAACATATAACTCCGAAGGTAGCAAAATCCAAGAAGAACCTGAGAAAGGGAAGAGGATTTTCTAAACCATAGTAATTAAAAAAGTTGGATTTCTACTGTTTCCCTTTCAATTGATTTCTTACCTTTACATTAGTATCCAAAGTTATGTTTGCACTTTTCTGGACACTTTTGGACTACCTTTAGGTCTTCTGTATTGCTTGATGCTGTTATTGTCTGCTATTCACACCTCTAATGCATACTAGTTTGAGAACTGAGGCTTATAATCAAGTTGAAAAATTCCGAGATAGCCATATACTTAGAACTCAGTGATGGGTTTCATAGAGTAAGCACAGGTAAACAGAATTTATTGAGTTCTAATTCAGGCAATACAAAATTTATCTGCTTCTAATAGCCTGCCCTAGGAATATCAAACAGGCTTGATTCCCAACCATTTTACCTGCCTCTCTCAGGAACTTATTCTTAAATGGAAGGAATAAAACAGTACCTGTTGTACTGGCAGGAGCTTTCTTTTTTGATTCTGTAACTAACTTCTTCCAAATCTTCTGTTTTGCAAGCAGCTTTTTCCTTACCAGTTTTGTCTCATGTTTACCATCCATTTCCCATGGCATCTGCATTCATTATCTTTTTTTTTTCACAACTTTTGTGTTCTTTAATATCTACACTATTTGATTTCCTGCATCATTCTTCTTCTAAAAATTTGCTTCAGTAGTCACTACCTCTCACATGTACCCTCTTGCATTCTCAAATTACTTTTCATTGTTTATGTCTTTCCAAAGGGCTTTCCTCTCCTCCATGTGCTCCCTTCATTTATGCAGTCTACACTGAAACAATGCTCAGACTAACATCCAGGAGATCTCATCCTCTAGCAATGCAATGGGTGGGGGACTCTCTTCTCCAAAGCAAAATCCAGATAAGAAGCTCTCCTCCTAGGAGACTGTTTAAGTAGTGAACAATACCAGCAGTAAGGAATTTACAGCACATTTTCTACTTTGACTAACACCCACCTGTGTCAGATACTTAGGAGAGGATGAATCATCCCCTGGAGAATCTCTTTGCTCTCTGCTGTCTGTAGGTGGGAAACCAGATGATTATCTTAGAATAGCTGTCTCACCAAAGAAAAGGAAAAAACCAGCAGGAAAACCCCAACCAGCACCAGAGGTTAGAAGTTCCTTGCCCAAGGTGAAGCTCACCACTCCCAGCTTCATTCTTAGGGAGAACAGGCAACTCTAGAATTACTGTTTGTCTCACCTTTCATAACCACCTTCTAAGGATGAAGGAGTGTTGTATTTGGTGACAGAGAGAGGGTAAGGTGCTTCACTTCAGTCAGTAAGACTAACTTTTATACACCTGGGCTAGTCAGGTTATAAATTTTGAAGCATATATGTTACTACACAATGTCTGCAAACAGCAAAAATATAAGTGAGTAGCAATTCTGCATTATATTGCATAACCACAGTGCTAGTAAATTGGAGTACTGCAAGTTCCCCTGCGCATTTGAGTGACAGCACAGTGACTTCATTTCTGGACTATCATCTGGCCAGGCTTCATGACAGGCAGCTTGAGAGTCAGGATCATCTCCTCAGATCTCTCAATCAATTCACTACTGCTTTCATTACTTACACTTAAAATTCAGACAATGATGACACACAACCAATCCATTAATGGAGTTCATTCCTTTTTTCAAATACATGATGTTAAGGATAAGAATTATTTATGACCAGCATGCATACAAAGCAGCGAGGAAGCATTTGTTTCTCTCATGAGTGACTGAAGTGACAAAGATGCACTTTGAAATATGTTTGAAATGTTGTATGCTGTTACTGCACATTTTCACTACATTCAAAATAAGAGGTTAATTGCAGACAGGCCAGAAAATAATGAGATAGCATCACCTTTTACAAACCTAGCGTACAACATGAACTTCTGACTAGCTTTCCCTGACAGCTGTAAGATGATAAATGGGTATGACAACTGAATCAGTAATATGCTATTTCACTCTGAATCCTTTGCAAGGTCTTTCTCTTACAGCTTATGATTATTTTCTACTCTCTATAAGACAATACAAAAGGAAGCATTATAATATGCCAATAAGCAGAAATCAGTATTAGAATGTCACAATGCAGACTTCTGTTTTCTTTGAACATGAAGATAGTTTTGGCACTCAGGGCAATAAACTGCCCATGTAAATGCTATCACTATCTCAAAAGAGATGACTTATTCTGCCAAAATAAATGAGGAAGAAAGGCACAAAAGAGTTTGCTATAGTTAATTTATCTTTTGTGTAATGTGAATGTTTACATCATTATAGCAATAGCATGAACAATCAAAGCATGTCTGATTTAAAAGTCAGTTCCAGATGTTTTTCAAACTGAACATATTATGAAGAAAACTAGAAGTTAAAAAATATAATTGTTCTTATGTCTCACATGCATTTGAATGACAAAAATCCCTCGAACAGAAAATCTGTTATCAGAGACAGTTTTTACTATCTGCATTAACATGACCTTGATTAAATGAACATGGAATTATATGTGTCATGTGAGGTGTCAAAACATGAGATGGATATCTAGTAGAGTGTTTAATGTTGCTAAAATTTTGGCAAAGACAACCTCTTGAATTTGTTCAAAGAATGACACGGTGAGACAAATCCTAACAGGAAAAAGGGCAAAATATTTCTCCTGCATTCAAGCATATAAATATGCTTGGCACATGACCCATAATAAAAACAAAACAGCTTTTGGATGAATAACTATTGATATTGCAACAGCACGGAGCTTCCGTAATGACTACTGTGCCCTTTCACAAACAAAAATGCTTAGTAATGATATAATCATTGTTATATATAGTGGGTCTGGCTGGGCTGGTTTTCCCCATAGCAGCCCTCGTGGTGCAGTGTTTCGTGCTAGGAGCTAGAAGGGTGTTGATAACACACCCGTGTTGTGACTGCTGCTGAGCAGTGCTCACACAGCACCAGGGCTCTTTTGAACTTTCCCTCCTCAGTGGGTGGATTGGGCAAGATCTTGGGAGGGGACACAACCAGGACAGCTGACCCGAACTGACCAAAGGGATATTCCATACCATATGACATCAGCTCAACTATAAAGCTAGGGAAAAGGAGGAGGAGCGGGGTGCCGTTCCTTTGTCCTCCAGAGCAACCACCATGCCTATTGGAGCCCTGCTTCCCAGGAGGTGGTCAGACATTGCCTACTGATGGGAAGTAGAGAATAAATCATTGTTTTCCCTTGCTTCTGCATGCAGATTTGCTTTGCTTGCTTGGTTATCAGTAAACTGCTCTTGTTTTACCCACAAGGGTTTTGTTTTCCTATCTTATTTTCCTTCCCCTTTTGCTCTGCTGAGGAGGGAGAGGGAAAAGGGGAGGGTGGATAGAGCAGCTTGGTGGGCTCCTAGCACTCAGCCAAGGTTAACCCACCACATTATACAAAGGGATAAAAGTTCCCAGAAGGAATTCAAGGCATATTTTCTCTTATTCTCATAAGTGAGGCAAAGAGGAATTAAGTTACTCAGTCAAGTCAGTAAGTATTGCAAATACAACCCATGAAGGAAAGCTTCATCTCTCCCTAACTCTGATGCTGAACCAAGCTCTGGGAGAACAAAAGTCCCCATGGTGGCCTTCAAAACAATTAACTACATTTCAGTGACAGTTTAGGGAAGCAGCATTCAGCTGAAGGAAGAGTGCTTCACCAGAAAACCAAAAATACAGCTCTAAGGTAGGTGTCTCAGCAGACTAAATCTGGCCCATGTTATCTTAATGAAAAGACTTATGAAATACCCCATTGCTAGGCATAGGCCGGAGGGATGTGATTGTCCCTATTGATAGGAAGATGACCTAGGCCATGCTGTCAAGGCAGTCTGCGTCCTTTCTCAGGGTAGGCATTCCACAGTACACAAATCCTCCCTTTACCTCCTGCTGCACATGTACACACAGACTGCTCAACAGTGAAGTGTGCCTGTGCCCCATGCCACTGGGAACACCTGTCCCTGAGTCAGGGCTTGTTGTACCCAACCAATAGCTGCCCTGGCCACCTTCCCTCATATTCTGCAGAATAATCTATTCTACAGTATAGTTTAAAATACTTTCTGAAATACAGATACATTATGACTCTCACCCATGATGATCTCTTTTATGGCATACACAAAAATATTCAAGCAAATTTCTGAAGCTTTGGCTTCCAGTGATGGATCTATGTTAACTAGCTTTTATTAAATTATACATTTTTTGAGCTCTCCTGTCTACTAGATGACTGAAATAACAATTTCAGAATTATATTAAGTGGCAGTTTGCATTTTTGTTATTCTTCTCTTCTGTCTTACACTTCGTTTGCAGTTTTCTTTCCTGTTGTACTGTCCTTCATGTTTAATGAGTTATCAAAACCCCCCTCAATGGTATATAAATTCCCTCAGTGCTTCTTTCTATGTAACCAATGAGATCACAATCTTGCAAAAATATGATACTCTTTACTAATTGATTGTGATGTTTTTGGACTTCAGTGTTTATTCCATATTAAATTGCAGCACTATGTTTTGCTACAAATTAGGAAAACTGAATTTATGTTGCAATAGAGTAGTTCATTTATGTTTTGTTATGCTCAGTTACTAAGTAAAGGAAAATAACAGTACTCCCAACCTAGGAAACTGAGTCATGAATTGCAAAACATAAAATGCCAAAACCCATTTCACTGTGCAAGAAAGTTGAGCCTATGGGATTTGATACAGTTTAGCAACTTTGTGTCTGTTGCATTAAAGGAACATGATTTCAATATTTGTCTGCCAGAGTCCCAGGACTTTCACTGATCCATTGATTAGAGTCCCCACAAAGGACTTTCACTGAGTCAGATTCACAAATAATTCAAAATAAGTTGTTTTATTGAGAGCAACAGAACAGATTTAAGATTGCTGTTGATAAATTCACTAACTACAATAGTGCTACTAATTAAGGTTAATGTTGCTAGCAGAAAATATAATAATATACCAACAACAACTCAGGGTTAACATCCACTGGAGGGTGAAAGGTTCAACGCTTGCCCAGAGAGGTCCCTGCCTGGGGTGGAGGAAGTGAATACAGCCCATCGACTGGTTCACCAGATGTTGGGGTTCTCTCCCAATTTAACCATCATTTTCTCAATCTTTTTATCCCTAAAATTACACGGTTCATTCCCCCCCACCTCAGGTGACGTGTATTATGATGCGAGTGGAGAGATGAGTGCTATAGTCATACGTTTAACATGTTCTCTATAATCTTCATTAGCATACCAACTAGAATATGCATTTCACAGGTAATGGGGCAAAGGGTAGCTATCAGGTTAGATAGCCTTTTCTCAGAAACAAATAACTAAGCAGGTTCTTTTTATCTTCTTGTCCTTGCTGATCAGAAGCAGGGCTGTCCTGCCCCAGCAGGGTCCCCACCTTCTCTGCATCCTGTGGTAGCCAGGTGAGTCTCCACTCCCCTGGGTTGCACTGGAGACAGCAAGGCCTCTTTGAGCATAGAGGACCCCACCTCATTGCTCAAATACCACAGTGTCTGCCCTACCTGTGGCCTCAAGAAATGCTTTTCATGTCACAAGGCTCCACCCTCTCTTTCTACTGTCAAAAAATAAGCATAACAAGATTAATTTGAAACAACCACTTTAGAGGATATATGTCAATCTGAAATGTGACCTTCATCTACCACCACTTTTACCAGGCTGTAGAGAGCGGAAGTAGAAAGACAGAAGTGCCAGAGGTGAAGCATGCATAACCGAGCTCCAGACACAGGTGCTGAGGCATTGCACGGGGCAATTTACAATCTCTCGGCTTGCTTTCTGTGCTTGGTGAGATTTTTCCCCTGACACCCACTCCTCTCCAGCCCATTAGCAGGGCTGCACCAATCCTGCTTGCTGCACAGCCCACCATGAGCAATTGCTCAAACCATAACAGCTCATACGAGGGAGGCCTGAGTAGGATGTAAAAAAGTTGTTTACTTTTAATTTGTAAGGATGTGGTATTAATTGAAAGATCAATTACCTTTTAAGGCAGCTAAGCAGACTATTACCTCTTATCTCAATGACCCTGTCCAGGTAAAAATTATTTATGAGTTTTACAAAGTAATTTCTTCTTTCTTCTCTTTGCTACTATATTCTCCTATTTTCTGTCATCTATCTTTTTATTCAACTAAATGGCATGGAATTATTTGCACTTACTATCTGGACAAAGAATGAGTTCTCTGCACAAAGAAAAAGCCTGTAATGTTTCCTTTGAACAGCACTAGCTTTTTATCACACCCAAGTGGATACAGAAAGTTTCTTCTGGTCAATTACTCACTCACCAGCAGCAGCCACCACAATTGTACTCTTTCAGAAACACACGAAGCTAACATCTTCTGGGTGATAGAAAATGGATTTCCTTGTTCTGAAAAAAGACCATAATGAATTTGAAATCTTAGTAGAATGGGTAGCCTATGGACAGCACTTTCAACTATCCACTAGAAGAGGTATTTTAAAAACAATAATAATCAGAGATCATTTCTACAGGAACCAAACAAACCTGTCACTTAAGGGCATATATGCCGGGCTACCAAATGCACAAGATAATAAATTACTTTCCTAGACTGTGTCTTTATAGACCACTGAAAGTCCTTTTATGACCTATTTCCAGTGAACCACCTTTTCTTCAGTATTTATTTCAATATCTTTTTCTGCTATTGCATTCATTATGATACCCTGGAGAACACAGTGTATCAGGGTGATTCAAGAGGATCATAATCTCAGGAAAATCCACTGCTCAGAGCTCCCAGAGTCTATATGCTTCTTGAAGAGTTGTTGACAATTATTAGTGATTGCTGAAGGTTATGCTTCCATTAGGATACATTAGTGGTACCCTTTGCCTCTGCTTCTTGAGTTGTCCCTTAAGACTGCAATAAAAAAAAAAAAAATCATTTATCTTTGCATATGTGTGAGTAGCAAGACATGGGTCTGTGTGTCAAGTTAGGATTAACAAAGAGAGTGCAAGAAAATCTACTTAGTGCATTGGCAGAGAGCTGCTTTAACGTGTTAATTGCTCATGCCTCTGTGATGTGTTTAGCATCTGCAAATTAATATATGCTACTACCTGAAAATAGAGACATAAAGCTCAGTATTTCTGGGAAATCCTTACAATAGTTTTTAGGTAAAGAGTAAAGGGAGTTTGAGATGTTATAGCTAGGATAATAGATTAGAAATATACATGTGACTTTACGTAGAAATGGCTTTTTAAATGAGTAACTTTTTAAATGGACTGTCCCTTTTTTAAGGTATTGATTTTTCTTTAAACATTTACACTGCAACAATTGCCGGTCGTGTTCCTATAGCATAGAGTCATTCTTCAGGCATGGCAGAGTGTCAGAATGCTTAAAGAATATGATAAAGATAATGATTCAGTAAGCCTAACATAATCTAAAAAAAGAAGTTAGACATTTGAACTGATGTGAATCACTTCAGTGAACTGTTAATAAGACAATAGATGATCTAGCTGTTGGATTTGCAAGCTAATAAGCTTCATAACAAATACAATATATAGAATCATAAACAGAATTATTATATCAGAATTTGAATTACCAGATCCTAGAGACGGAAGTGAAAGGTGACAAGTATCATGAAGTCCTTTTATGCTAATGTATTGTTAGTCAAATTCTCATATATGTACACACTTAGAAATTATTAGCAAAATAAAAATAAATCTGAAGGCTCAATGCTGAAAAGGTGTTTCATTCCTTAATGGCAATGCCCCACTCAAAAATAGTGCACTTTTGCTGGATATAGAGCTGGAAAAAATTACAGCTTTGCTCTTCACAAATAGAGAAAGATGTTAAGGGAGAATATTTAAAGGGAGAATGAAAATAGATGGACTTAAACACTACTCAAAAAGAGGTTTTGAGAGACATCTCTGGTTGGTGGATGATGACAAACAAAGGGATTTGGCAGGCTGGTCAGCTTGCTGGGTTGGTCAGCCTGCCAAGAACTGGCAGGACATATTAGTCATTGCTGTTCTCTTGTACAGTAGAAATTACTCTCCAGAATACATAATCAGAAAAATTACTTTGTAGCTTCTCCTGCATGCTTAGTATCATAAAGGACACATACAGTACACTGAGGCCCATGACAAAGAGCTTATAAAGCAATGACTACACTGGCCAAGCTTGTTATATTTACAGCAAGGTACACGGCAGCTATCAGAAAAGGAAGAGCTATCTAGCAGGCAGATGGTTACAGGCTTTGCACAAAGAGAGGTAAAGGCTCAAGTGTGATACCTGGGGGGGATGAACGAAAACATAACTTTTGAACTGACTGCAGCAAGAACACGGAGACCAGCTCAAAGAAATGGAAGGGGCAGAAAACACTGTAAGCCCAGTTCAGCCTCAAGACTCTAACAAGTAGGTGTGAAACACAGCAGTCCACAGGGTCCCTTTGTGCTGTGACAAAAGATGGAGGAAGTAATCAATTGGGCTTACTTACAGTATAAATGATGAATCTCTTCATGCACAGCATGGGCTGACCTCCCAGTGCACCTCTCAAGGGAGAGATCTGATTTGAAATACCTGACCTTACACACATAAAGAAGAGTGCTTTGGCTTATCCGTTTAATTGAGTGATACTAATCATTGTTTTGCCTAGGCCTATGATATAACACACTTTGGCTTTAAACACACACAAAAAGTCTTTTTCTTGCCATTCAAGTTATGCCTGATAGCATCATGCTGGAAATTAATTAAAGAGGTATGCAATGGGTATGAAAAACAGCAAAACCAATTATAAGAACAAGTCTTACAGATATGAAATACCATCTTATAACCATGGTGATGCCTTTTAGAAATATTTGTCATTCATGTGACCTACCCATTTTATTCCCAGAACAGCTGAAAACCCAGCTGATGAGTAATAACAACTGACACAAAGAAACTGGGCATTGCTCCTGGCATTGAATAGAAAGAGCATTAACGGCAGAAAATTATGAGGTCAGTTGTTACTAAACCATCACTTTTTTATGCTTACATCTGGCTTGTTGATGATCAATCATCAGAGCTAAAACTCAGTTTAACCTTAACTTCAGAGGAAAAAAGAGAGGTGATAAAATCAATACAGAGTACTAGAACTGTGTATGTTGGAAGAGACTTCTGGTGGTCATCTAGTTCCACCCCCTCTCAAAGCAGAGATTACTTCAATGTTATCTCAAGTTGCTCAGGGCCTTGTTCAGATAGAAATTTTACAACCTCACTAAGAAATATGTTCCAGCACTTAGTGGGAACACTAGCTGTGATTATTTTTTTCCTTATGGCTAGCTGCAACCTGTGCCCATTGCCTCTTGTCTTTTTGTTGTGCACCTCTGAAAAGAGTCTGACTCTTTTTTCCCTGCTCCTCCCCTCTGAGCTGCTGAAGACAGCAATTACGTCTGCCCCCAGCTTAGGCCTCTCTCCTCTAGGCTAAAGAACCCTGCCCTCTCAGCCAGTCCTTGCACATTATTTGTTCCAGCCTCTGGCCATCTATTAAGAGACTAGCCTTCTACTGATCTCACTGCTGTGTTAGTCTCTCTTATTCTCACAGGCAGCATTCAGACATGTTTTCAGCTACCTGACTGTTGACCTGTTCAGCCCATATCTCCCTATTCTGGCTAAAAGGAAGCTGTAGGACTGTTAAAACTCAAGATTAAAAAAAACCTGCTCCTCTTGTTCACTGAGCCAATCATCTCATGACAAGAATTCAGGTTGCTCAAGTATGATTTGCCATTGCTAAATATGAGGTATGGGTTCCCAGTCACCTTCATGTGCTGGACATGTCTTCTTGAAGGATCTCCTCCACAGCCTTCCCACAGACCAAGTTAGCATGACCATCTAAAGTTCCAAGGACCCCCCACATCAGCCTTCTTGAAGACAGACATAAGTTTGTCTTTTACCTACTGCTTTCAATTTCAGAGATAACAAAGCTCCCTCACAACACCATTGGCTAGCTCCTTGAGTTTCCTCACATGCATCATATCTGGTCATTTTGACTTCTGCATGTCCAGTTCACCCTATCTGGTCTCTAATTCAATCCTTCCCTGCTCTGGTTACTGCTCTCCTCCACAAGGCATGGCCTGAGAGTAGACCTTGCCATTAGAGGCTGTGGCAAAGGCAGCACTGAATACCTCAGTCCTTTCCAAATCCTTCATCAGCATGTTGCTCACCCATTCATCAGCAAGACAACATTTTTCTTTTTTTGCTAACTTACCTACATATGATGGTTTTGTTGCTCAACAACAAATGTGACTAGTTTCAACTCCAGCAAACTTTCATTTTTGTTGTTTCACCCCTGCATGCCTTTGGCAACATTTTCCTGCTTCCACCTACCGTAAACTTTCCTGGGTTTGATTTCAGCCAGGAGTTCCTTGTTCACCCATGCTAGTCTCCTCCCCTCACCCCTACCTGTTCTCCTGCACATCAAAATGGATTATTCATGTTCTTTAAGGAAGCTGTTCTTGAAGATTCACCAGCTCTCCTGAGTCCATCTCGCCTCAGGGAAGCATCTCACAACATGTGAAAATGTAATGACATCACAGCTGAATAAAAGGTTCTAGGTACAGAAAATGTATTTAAAGCTTTTCTGTAAACATCACTGAGCTAAAAAAAAAACAACCACCAAAACATACAACAAAACAACCAAAAAACCCCAACAAACAAAAGAACCTTTTAAATTTGAGTTCCTCTTTTCAATCTTTTCCTTGTATTTTGTTCTTAACTAGTGCAGAAATCACCCCTGATTGCATGCCTTCCACTCAATTTTTACATCTTCATGTTTAAACTGTCTCCTCACAGCTGGATCATAGCTTGACTTTGATGATTGTTTTGCATGACTTTTGTGTTAACACAAATGCAATCATCATCTCAGTTCTCAGCATATCAGACTTGGTTACTACAACACTGAATAGACATGAATACATTCAGTCATGACAAATCAGCCTTGCCTTTTTCATGTATTTTCAGAAAGTTCAGAGAATCATAGAATGTCTTAGGTTGGAAAGGACCTTAGAGATCATCTAGTCCAACCTCCCTGTCATGGGCAGGGATGCCTCTCAACTAGACCAGGTTGCTCAAGGCCTCATCCAACCTGGCCTTGAACACCTCCAGGGTGAGGGCATCCACAACCTCTCTAGGCAGTCTATTCCAGCGTCTCACCACCCTCGTACTGAAGAACTTCTTCCTAAGATCTAGTCTAAACCTACTCTCCCTCAATTTAAAACCATTTCCCCTTGTCCTGTCACTGGACACTCATGTGAAAAGTTCCTCTCCAGCCTTCCTGTAGGTTTTCTTCAGGTATTGGAAGGCAGTTATAAGGTCCCCTCAGAGTCCAGGCTGAACAATCCCAGTGCCCTCAGCCTATCCTCACAGCAGAGATACTCTAGCCCCTGGATCTTCTTTGTGGTCCTCTTTTGGACTTATTCCAACAGATCTATGTCCCTTTTATGGTGGGGACACCAGAACTGGATGCAGTACGTTCGTATTACTACTAAGATAATTTCTCAGCATTGTTCTGGTTGTGATATGATTTTCTTTGCATTGCATACTGATTGTTTTCCAAAACAATAATTATTAGCTAATAGTTTTTCTCCTTTTAAGCCTTTTTTCTACCAACAGCTCTGATTTTGCAATGGCAGCTGCTACCATCAGTCAGTTTATGTTGCAGTGCTATAGCCTTTACTTTTAATTTTTAATGGCATTTTTATGCCTATCATATGCCTTCCTCTTACCCTTGGGAGTAACTCTCTGTGTTACTTCAGTGTTTTATCATGTTCAAATCTCTGCTTCAGAACTCCTCCATGGCATACATAAACTTCACAGTAGTTTAGGCTGCTGATGCACCGACTTTACTTCCTATCATTTGCAAGGATACTATTCCTTGTTGTCCACGTCAGTCTGTATATACTTATTTTCTTATACTTAGATTGCAGTTTAATTGCATCAAGAGTTGTCTTCCAATGTGGTGCTCTGATAGTGGTGTTCTATCATTGGCACACTTGGACTTCAGAGAAACACATACCATATCGCCGTCACCATAGGCAGTAGTAGGTGGAACAGACTGGTGAGTCACTCATCTCTTACCCATCTCTGGATGCTGCAGCTTCAGGTATGCCCACATTTCATCAGGTGTTTAAATATAGATGTATCTGTGTTAGCTTCAAATTAGCTAGATGAAAAATTGCCAGAGAACAGATAAACAAAAGCAGCAGATTTGTTGTGCCACCTCAGCAGGGGCATAGATTGGCATCAGCCTAACCTGGTGGGGGTTCATTGCTGCATCTAGCCAAGGAGTAGTTCTTGAAATATGTATCATTTACAGCAAGCTTCATATGTCAATAGAAACTGTAGATCTGATAATACAGACAGACTGCTATGAATAAAATGAAGCTGATGGAGAGTGTCCCAGCTTTCATAAAGGTGCTTTTCACCACCCTTTACACCTACACCTGTAAGGAATATTATAAAAACAAACAGCAAAAACCTTAAGTGATTCAGTTCTTTGCTGAATACTTTTCCTGCAATATATCTGCAACTTATCTGAGAGAACGGATGATTTTTTAAGCTTATGTTTACTAAAAGATACTTCAGAAAAGTTAGAGTTCAATGTCTTTTAATTTTCAAAAAGTCATATTCTCCATTACAATGGAACAATTCCTTGGAAACTGTACAATGGGCTTCAAGAAGATAGATTTTGTTAAGCTTAAAGAACTGGTAGGCAAAAACTCATGGGAGGCAAATGAAGAGAAAAAAATGGAGACTTAAGTTTAAGGGCTAGCAATTCCTTAAAGTAATGACATTAAGGATGCAAGAAGAAATTACTGTAATGTAGGATACCATGCATAGTAAGAAGCTAATTTTACTAAGCCAGGAGCACTATTACATTAGTAGCCAGGGGCTGGTGGAAGTAAGGTATGATGGGGGAAAGCTAGAAAAAGGATGCTGGGAAGACTGGAGTGGTTAATGCCACCTTTGCATTTGTCTTGACCAAAAAGGTCATTTTCAACAGTTACCATCATAAATACCAGAGAGCAAAATCTCCATCTACTTAAGAGAGCTACATAAGCTATATATTTTGAAATTGTCTAAGACTGATGAGCTTCATTGTAAAGCATTTAGAATCATAGAATGCATTGGTTTGGAAGGGACCTTTAAAGGTCATCTAGTCCAACCCCTCTGCAGTCAGCAGGGACACCTTTAAGTAGATCAGTTAGAGAACTGACTGAAACTATCTCAAACAAAAACTAGCAACAATTTTCAGAGTTCATGGAGCACAAATGTGGTTCAAAAGACTGAAAACAAGCAAACATATTGCAAGTTTTAAAGGAAGAATAAGGGAAGTGCTGAGGAGGTAAACACCAGCAAGGATGGAGCTTCTGGAAAAATATAGTAACAAATAATGAAACTGTAACTTACAGACACCTGGACGATGACAAGAAGATACAAACCAGGCAGTTTAGAATCTGTAAATTTGATTTAAGCCTCCATGAAAGAATAATAAGCTCTGTGGATAAAGAAAAAGCAAAAGATGTCATATTCTCATTTCAGCAAAGTTTGACACTTTTATATGATATTCCTGAGAATAAGTTGGGAAAAAAAAAAGGTCAGACTTAGATTTTGGTAGGAGAGTATACAGCTGGAGTATTTGCAAACTACTAAAAATATTACTTAATGGTTCTTTGTCAAAATGGAACATGTGTCAGTGGAATTTTGTAGAGGCATCGCCGTCGCAAGTGATGGGGAGATTCAATGGCTTCCTGAAATCCGTAATCCTGCGCGTCAGCGAGGCTCGCGATCTCGGCGACACCGACCGATTCAAGTTTTACGACCACATGAAATAATACACCGCCGCGCCGCCGGACGTTTTGCGCGTTGATGAGAAACACTTGCGAGAGCACGCGGT
>JAVSBS010016993.1:0-21864 GCA_033124195.1 Coracias cyanogaster
GCTAATTACAGCTTCTGCTCATTATAGCAGCGTGGGCTTTGACAAGGTCATAAATCAGTCACTGTCATGAGAATATGTACTGCCATAATGGTACATTGTCTAAATATGGACTATTGAGTTAATGACTGACTGTTCCAACTGTTGCATACACCTTAAAAAGAGAACTGGACACGGAAGATGGTGTGGAAAGTGCCTTTTCCCCAAGAGACTAATCTCAGACGTTCAGTTTTGCCTGGTGCATGCTGGCGTCCCAAGTTTTGGGGACCAACATGACCAGGCCCCCACCTCTGGCAGGGCTCCATGCACTCTGCCCAGCCCCTGCCTGTGTGGAACCCAACACCCTCTCACCCCCCTGCACAGAACCAGCTGACTTGGTCTTGACTTCTGAGCCCAAACACACAAGACTTGGTCTCTGCTCCAGCTCCCAAGACCTAGGAGCCCATTTCCAAGCCTCAAAACCCACAGGACTTTTTCTTAGTTTCCAAACCCCAAAACCCATGAGTTGAATCTTGACCTCCCAAGGACACACATGTCCCTTTGAGGCCCAAAGCTGATGACTTGCCCTCCCTTCCTGAAGTTAAATGAGCTGGGATTTTGCACCCCAAAAACAGGCCTCCCTTGAGCCCATGTTAAAGTCTGGAAAACACAGGATTTAGTCTCTGTTTCCAAGTACTTGAAAATGCAGACCTTAAGCCCATGTTTCTGACCCTAAAACTAGGCAAATAAACCCAGTTTTGAACTGCCAGTAGAGCCTCTGAGCCTCCTCTGAAGGCTGGAAAAAGAGACGACTCTACCTCTTCTTCTAAGCCTTGAAACCAGCCTATTGAACTTGTTTTTGAGTTCCATAAACACACATCCCAGGCTGTGTTTGAGACACAAACCCACCGCATGGCTCTGGTTTGAAGCCTCAAAACATGACTCAGTCACGTCGAGGGGCCCTCTCAAGCCCCCCTCCTGAGGCCACATCCTGCTTGATTTCACCTGTTCCACTTACAATAGCTTCTATATTTATTAACCAATTATTAAATGTTTAATAATCAAACGATATTTGTACCCCAATAATTTCTTATGATTTTCCTATTTGTGAATTGATTATTCAAGACATCCTGAATATTAAACTATGGTGCCTACACTCAAGGGATGGCAGCAATTAAAAAAAACCCCCAGTGAATCATTTTCAGGTGCTGAGCAGGAGTAAGGGTCACTGAACCAGCCGATAACCACCGCTCTGCATTCCAGCGTCCCAGGTTAGCAAGTACTCTGACAATATTGCTCAGTTTCTGACCCATCCCAGGTCCCATTTGTGATGTTTGAGGAAAGGGAGGTGGGAACACACACAGGGCTGCTCATGACACCCCACCCATGGGCCACACAGCAAACCATTGGGGAAGTACAGGTTGCAAAGGGCTGTGTACAGGAGCATTAATGCAACCCCTTAATGCTCCCAGCTCCTGCCTCCCCTCTTCTTTGGGGACAATACCAGAGAATGACAATTACCTCCTGCAGGGGCCTAGAGTGCTGAGGCACCCCTTCAGCATGTCTGGCTCCTACTTATCATCTTGGATGATCAGTCCACCCTCTTATGACCTGGTACACTTGTACTTGGGTTGTGGCCCAGAGGAGGGATACCAGGACGCCAAGATCCAGTAAGTTCTGGGCATGCACAACTGATGGAAAAATACCGGGACCCTCAAGTTCTAGATGTGCACAGATGAGAATATTGCGACACTCGAGTTAGGCTGAAATGGAAAAGTACCTGACAAAAGTCAGTAACCTCGGACCCTATAAATAGTCATCCAAAATGAGACCCTTTGAGCTCTCCTGGATCACAGAGGGCTGCATCCAGCATGTCCCCTGAGTTGGGACGTCTCTCAGGACTGCCTGCCGATGCAAGGTCTGGGCAATACCATCTCTTTGAGACCCAACTCCTGCCCATTGAGAAATGCAGATGCACTATGAGTATTTACTCTGAACTCCAAGAGTGACATTTTTACTATAGGCTAGTCTCTTGTGCTCACCTCTCTACCTGTCTAGGAGCTTGATTTGATGCATGTGCTTTTATGATGCTCCCTTCATTGGGGAGCCCTGAGAAGGCAGTGTGGGCAGGGGGCAACACTTCCCTACATCCCAGGGAAGCAGCTGCTCCCAGCACGACCCCTGCCCTGGGCTTCTTGGGATGTTCTGACACATGGGTCTGGGTTTCCTCAGGAGGAGAAGGTGCAGGCACCCAGCAACGTGGGGACCTGCTGTCTGACAACAGGGTGCCATGGCATCTCCTGGGTACTTGGCATGGACAGCCTGCTGAGTGGGTTGTGGAAAAGCCTATTTTTCCCCCACATGCTGGGAACACAACTATGATGCTGTGGCCACACAACAGACCTTGGCTGGGGTGATGTGCACATGTCAGAAATTGGGTGACAGCAGCTTTTGGCTGCAAACCAAACAGAGGTAAGCAGAACCTTGATGGAAAATGGCAGCAGTCAACAAGTTGCACTGGTGGGCAAATCCAATAGGTTTTTTATTTATTATTTGGGGGGTAGGGCAGCTAACAGCTCACTGAAATGGACCACAACACTGCACTTCATCAAAGCTGGCAATCTGCCTCATTCTGCAGAGGCCTTTGAACCCTTTCAAGTGAAGGTCCCACTGCCCTCACACTAGTGGTAGTAAGAGTCCTCTCAGTCTCAAACTCGAAAGAGAAAACTGGAAGGTCTTCTGGAGTAATTCTCAACTTTTTTTCTTTTTACTTTTTTGTTTTGTTTTCCCCTGGCAATGAGTGCTTTGTTCAGCAGGGGCTGTGCGAGCCAAATACTGCTGCTACCACAGCCGTAAAGACAATACTGTGTGCAACTTACTAAAGCTTTTAATCTACTGGTAGTGTGAAGCAGGTGAAGGACCATGAATAGCCTCCGTAACTTGAGAGACAGTGCGTTGCAGATAGAGAAACATTTTCCAGCACTTTCTTTATTTCCTGGGACTGCTACTCTGGCCTGTGGTCATAAACACTGGGCTGGGGTTTGGTTTCTGGCGTTCTCAGCTCAAGGACCATTAGCACAGGAAGCAGCATTACCAATGAACACGTATCGACACACAGGTTCAGAACTTGCTTTCAGCACCTGCACACCCCTCAGGACGTTGTGCCACTTGGATCTGGTGTACACGGGGCTTTTCAACCACGCCACCCCACTTCTGTGTAGCTGATTGTGCTTAGTACAGAGCTGTTCTTCTGACAAACAGGCCCTCTTTTCTTAGCCGTTTTTCCTGAAATAAAGTTGTTTGGTTTTTTTTTTCCATCTGCCTTTCTTTAGCACACACAGCTGTGGCATTTAGCAATTGTATGGGCTATGTAGGCTGCAGTCACACCATGAAGTTCCACTCTAGACCCAGACCCTGAGCATCCACTAATCCTCTTACCAAAGTTAATATTCCCTGTGCTTCCATGATAAGCAAGAGTGAATAGAAATTCTCAGTCTACTCTATATCTTAAAGTTCAAGAGAGAAATTAACATACATGGCTAATGAGCTATATTTAAATAATAACAACATTGTTTTTAACTAGGAAAATGTTCATGCGATTTTCCTTCTATAATGGTAGCTCCATTTACCTCTGCTTTTCAAACTTTCCATGGAGTCAGACAGCCTTTGATGCTAATTCACAAACAGTGAATTCCCATCACTCCTAATCCCTCAGCCTCTCATTCTTTATAAAACGTCTTAATGCCTTCAACGAGGCCCATTAGCACTGGGAACAGGGGTCTCCTTGGCCCCTGGCTGTATTAAAAGGAAGCAAAAGCCAGGGCCTATTTATAGGACAATCTTGCCAGCCATATAATCCCGTGTCATTTGGGTTTATTTCCTGTTGGTTTTGTTTTACCTCTTAAATTAGTGCATTCTGGCACCAGCCTTTCAGAGCGTATTTCTCTGCCCTGGCCTGACACCTGTGGTGTCCCCCCCACCTCACACAGCTGAGGCTTCCTGACCCAGTGCCCATCACTGCTGCTGTCCCTTTCTTCCTGTACTTTCTGATTGGTTTAGACTTGTCCAAGGGATTTTTAATCGTTCAGGGTTCACTTTATGTACAGTTATAAGCCGCCCTTGTGTTACAAGTAGGAATAAAACGATGCAACGGCAATGTTTCTCATTTGAACGCATGAAAAATCGGCTTTGACGCCAGTTTAATTGCCGCTGGTTGAAAACAAGTGGTTTCAAATTAACTTTAAAGTTCGAGCTGGTGTGTAAAAATCAGCCCTCCCTTCCAGTTGTAAAGCAAACAAAACCCAGCCAGACTATCTCACTATATACTAAGTACATAGTTTTTATTCTGAAAAACATCTTTACACTCAGTCAAGATAGCAATTCCTAAGTGCTTACAGGTTGCAGTTGTGGACCCTCTTAGATGTCTAGTCTGGTGCTGATTAGTCAACACTGATTGCTTTTACTTTTAAGGAGAAAAAAAAAAACCCTCTCCTACCTGCTGAGGCTTTGGATAACTCATTGATTTTAGGGGCAGAAGGGACAATTGACTTGTTTTTCCTATTCCATTAATCACAGACCATTGTATTTTTGTAATTTGCTACTTCTCTTCATGGTTTTGCCAAGTGGTTAATTATCCTTAGTTAAAAATAAATAAAAAAAAAATTTGAAAATACCCTGTTTTCTAAGTATTCTCCGGCTTTGGCATCCAGATGTTTCATATTACATCTTCCTATATTGGTACCATTTCTCTTGGTGGAGGTTCTTATGAGATAGAGCCCTAAGCCCATTCCAATTCTGCCAGAAGACTCCTAGTGTATGGCAGCCATTGTACCATAATGTGATAGCCATCATACATGCAGCTGGGATAATGTCATTTTTGATTGGGTTTCTCCTTTGTCAGAAAACCTTTATTTTAGTACAGGCTGGTCAGATATAGCTTCTCTGTGCTGCAAGACAAAATTAGATGTCTCCAAAGTGGATTATCCAGCACCGAGAGTCACCCTGCTGAGGTAGTGCTCTTCCTCCATGCCCTTCATCAAAAACCTTGGCCTCTAAAGCTGGTGGAAGAAATCCTTGTCCTGGGGCTGTGTCTTCTTACAGAGGGATCCAACTAGAGCTTTAATCCATGCACCAAATTATTGGGTTTTTTAGCTGATCACACAGTCTGAAGGTTGCCAGGCTCACTGAAGCAGCAGTAATGCTCTGTTTTCATGTGCTTGCATGGAATGCGGAGAAGTTTGGGGTTGAAATTCTTGCTAAATTTCAATGGGTTTGTGTCCTAAATGCTCTCAGTCATTTGGAACATAACAGCTTCTTGCAAATGAATATACATGCATCATCTAGGTATTTCAGTTAGGGAACTAGCAATTGCTGTGATGGGAGTGTTTAAACATCTGATAAATCAGGAGAGTTTCAAACTTCAAAACAGAACTTTCCTAGATTGGCATTCATTAGCAAATGCACATTGCTCTTAATCACTATCATTAACACTACTTAAACAATTAGTCTTTAACAATCCTACTCTAAACTGGGCACAAGTGTGAACGGGGCTTTTGCTGTGTAGCTAATGCTGATGGCTACAGCTCTTGGGGGCTTCAATGGTTGAGGTCCTTGTGATCAGGCTCAAGAGCTCTTCCAGAGCAGAAGTGCATGATGATTTTCTTCCCAGTTTTGCCTTGCCCCCCCTATTTATGCTCCTCAGCTCTCCCCCAAAAGAGAACGGATGGGAATCTCATCTGCCAGCATTGTTCATCTTATTTTTAGGCTCCAAGTCACCCTGTCATGCTTTAACCCCAGCCAGTAACTAAGCACCATGCAGCCGCTCGCTCACTCTTTCCTTCTCCCAGTGGGATGGGGAGGAAAATTGAAAAAAAAAAGAAGTAAAACTTGCGAGTTGAGATAGGAACAGGTTAATAGCTAACTTTAACTAAAACATAATAATTATAGTAATAATAATACTACTAAAATATAATACTTGTAAGGAAAAGAAATATAGCAAAAAGAGAGAAATATAAACCAAGAAAAGACAAGTGACGTGCCATGCAATTGCAGACTGCCCACTGGCTGATGCCCGAGCAGCGATCCTCACCCCCGAACCACCCCCCCTTCCCCAGCAAACCCCCTCCAGGTTTATATACTGAGCATGACATCCCATGGTATGGAATATCCCTTTGGCTAGTTTGGGTCAGCTGTCCTGTCAATGCTTCCTCCCAGCTTCTTGTGCACCTGCTTGATAGCAGAGCTTGGAAAATGGAAAAATCCTGAAATTAGTGTAAGCACAAAGTCTCGGTGCGTTGCTGGTTGCTACTGGAAGTGTAACCGTGGTATGAAACGCTGGTACTGTGCAAGTCAGGCTGTTGATGTGCTTACGTTTGGGTTGAAGGCAAACAAATATTGGTTACAATTTGCTTTGTACACTTGTCCTTCACCCACCAAACAAGCCCTTTCTTTGCTACAAGCTCTTCTGGTGGATTCTGGATGACCAAGATATAGTTATTTAAAATGTCAGAGTGCATGCTGGAATAGATGTCTCTTCTCCTTCCATAACCAAGGTGGAGGAGGGCAACAGCTCCAGGAGGGCAATTTAGCCCATTCATGTAAGATGGATGGCTTAGGGTGAGATGTGTCTTGCACTGAAATCCTTTGAAAATCTAGCGATCCTGTTGATAGCAGCAAGTTTCATACATGAATACAGCTCAGCAAGATTGGGATTCTGCACTGCTGTTTCCAGGGCTCATGCTGGCTGAAGGCTGAAATGAAGCTGTCACTGAAGGAGCCCACCAGGTTAGGTGATGGCATATCCTCTCTCCTGAAGTACGACACAATTTAAAATCAAAGCTGATGCTTTTGAAGGGCCTAGGATTTTGCCAACTCTGTGTCAGGCTGCAAACAGCTAACATTTTCACCTTTGTCAAACTACATTTAATCTATCTGGGAAAACAGGCAATCTGATAATGTATTGCAACTATTGACTTCAAGAAAGGAGCAGGAGGCGTGCTCTCCTCACTTAGAGCTCCTGGGGAACTCAATATTTGACTACAGAAGCCGGGCGTTCTTTTATCCAGGCACACGGGATTTTAGAGGTGATATGCAAAGCACCAGCCTTGCTGTACAGCTCACCTGCAGTGAGTTTTACATGCCTGGCCAAGTGAGACCAGTCACTACCTGAAGTAAGGCATCAGTAGCTGTATACTAAATTACCCGAATGCCAAATTTCTTTTCCCTCCATAGAAGTGACCCCTCTGCATTATCGCGGAGGTGTTTGCATTCCTGCAAGGGCCTTGGACAGCAGCTCTCTAAGGCATGGCTTCCTTGGTGTTACAGCCACTTAGATACCGAGTGGATAGCAATGGCTCTTTCCTCCACTGTAGCTCAGATTTCACCCAAAACACTCAGAAAATACATAATGACCTGGCGTGAAATTTGATGACAAAAAGTATTAGTGTAAAACTGATCTGAGCCAGCAAGCCTGCTCTGGGAGTTTTTGTTTAATGGCATACAATGCTGTTGCTCGCAGTCATGAAGCCGTAACATGCGGCAAGGGTTCTGACAGGAGAGAAGGCCATTGTAAGTGTTTCCCTGAGAGCTGTTAGCTGAGGAAAAAATGCTGAGCCAGCATGAATAAATAATATGCTAATAAGATTGTCCAGCAATACTTACTCTGCAGTAAAGCAACCTTAGGTGACCAGCTGGAAACCAATGGCCCCTCAAGAGTGTGTTGATGCCCAGAGCAGCATCATAATTGTTCCTTCTGCTTTGCTACTGTAAGTACCCAATGCTAAAAGCACCAATAATAACGAAAAAGCAACAGTAATAAATGAGAATGAGCGTGGCACAGACAGCACGAAAATTGCAGACAGGTGTGCAGGATCCTTCTGATCCTAAAACCAGCTGTATTGTGGTACTGCTCCAGTGCAAAGCAGCAGCGGAGAGATGAGGCCAGCTGTAAGGGAGAGAGCAGCACCGGCATTCATGGCAGCCAGTGCAGAGCTGTGAACTGTAGCGTGTCCTCTGGGTACCAAAGCTGAGCTTCTTTCCTAAAAGCTCCTAGTGAGCTTTTCAAACAGCCTTTTGTGGCACATGGGCGGTTTTAGGCAAAGTTCTGACAAATCTTGTGGTAGGATCTCTACGAGCTAAGGGGAAATATAGGGAGAAAAAGGTGTTGTGGAGTTTTTAGGAATTTTTATTAGCAAGTACATTAGCTTGTGACAGCCTGGGTCTGCTGATGGGGCACCCTGGCAGCTGAGGGCTATTGCCATCTTTGTCACTGATGGAGCCAGTGACAGTGGGTAAGCAAGTCAGATCCCCTCTCTGGGTTCTTGATTTTTGAGATTTTACCCATCATATCATTTCAGAACTACTCAGCACTGACTCCCAGGAGCCAGCAATCACTTGCCGGGAATTTGTGTTTAGCATAATGAAAGGCTGTGGTTGCTTGGACCTTAAGGCTCATGGCAAAGCTATTAATGGAACCCAAGTTCATCAGACCGCTTTGGACATCAGCTTTGTCACTATCATTTCTGAACTAGCAGTCAGGGGATCCCATTGGCTGATTCTTCCAAATTACTTGCTAATGCAATGCAGTAGTTGAGCACATTTCCAATTAAATGCAGCTACTTTATAAAACAATGTTTAAGTTGCTGGCCTAAATTACTCCTTAATTAGGTCATTTTTTCCTAATTGATTAAAAATAGAATTTCAAATTAAAACAGAGAGATTGAGAAACATCACTGAAATGATATGATTCAAATCTGAAAGGAGAAAAAAAATCATCAAAAAGGAAAGAACCATTATATTGAATTGCAGATCAGCTGTAGATATGACATTTGGGATTGTTCTGTAGAAAATCTATTATTTTCCATCTTTGAAATTAGGGCAAGGATGCAATCAAATAAAAAAGTTTAAAGCCCAGAAGAAAAAAAGCCATTACAAGGCAGCTGATCAAACACAAAATTATTATTACGTATTGTTTGTAGTATGGTAGTACCTAGAGACCCACACTAAGACCAGAGGCATTGGATACAGACAAATGAGCCCTGCCCCAGAGAATGTGCAATTGAAGTCAACAAGGCAAATGATGGGACAAAAATCAGAGAGCAAGCGTTTAGCTCCCAAAGCCTGTGAGAAAAGTTGATGGTAGCTCAGGAAGTGGAGCCAAAAGGCCCATTGGCCTTTTCTGTCTCTGAAAGGCCACAGCTTCATGGTGTTGTGGCTACCAAAGAGAGCTCCAGCACATAAGTTTAGTGATGGAAACACTCTAAAAGACTTAGTCTAAACTATATTCTGTACTCTAAAATAAAACACTATAGCCTGATCTGCAGTAACTTTAGTTCCTGTCAATCCTGTCAACGAGAGGAACAAACCAACCTCCAATTTCTGATGAGGTTATTTAGAGATAATTTGCAGGGTGGTTGTTTGGTTTCTTTGGTGAAAGAAAACAAACCTAGGCAGACCGACTGTATAAGGTGAAACCTCACAGGGCTACACTGATCTCTGTAACACTTGGCAATTTAGGTGTATCTGTGTTAAAGGCTATTGACTTCGGTGAAGAGATGTCAGATAGCTGATTCTCCGGCTTTGCTACTATCAGCCCAGTTTATTTGAGATGAGAAACTAATCAAGTTGAGTTGGTTCAAGCTGAGTTGTATCAGTTTAGATAGTGTGTCACTGCATCATTTCCTTCGCAGAGCAGAAACATGCTCCTGTTTTTCTTCTCTTCCAAACAGCTCTCTCCTTGCTCTGTCTTAAGTGCTGTGCTGGATACTAACTGATGTAGGCTGGTTGGTTTCATGTCTGAATTAACAGTTCAACTCTGCTGTACTCGTGATTCGGCTGTAATCTCAAACTGTGTGGCAGAAATGGGCGTCCATCTGTTCCTGTCCCCTTCAACTTACTATCTTCTGTTAGACTTGGCTTCTTCATCTCCTTTTCCGAACTAAATGGTGTATGGCACCACTCTGGACAACTTTCTACCATGGTTTTTAGCTGGTCATGCTATGGCCACAAACGCAGACAGTAATGTTCCAAGAACTGTAGTATTAAAGGTGCTGCAGAAGCAGCACTGGTCACCTTGGGTAAACATACCAGAGTGCTTCATCTGCAAGACAACAGCTGTATTGGGTCAGACCAGAGCTCCCTCTCACACAAGTAATCAACACCAGGCAAAGAAGGGAGTAAGGGTAGGGCAAGTGTACTGCAGTATCCTTGCAGCTTCCATATCTCGGAGGTTTCCTGAGCTAGCTGAGGCGTCTTTCTTTCATAGCCCTTGATCATATTTTCCTGTAGGAGTTTGTACAATTACATTTTGCACCCATGTGAACTGTTGGTGTAAGGTGGAATATGCCTCTTTTTTTACAAAAAAGTGGCTCAATTACACAGCATGTGTAAAAGGTCTGGTCACTTTGTTTCAAATCTCCATGCTGAACATTTAATGTTCAGCCTCTGATTCTTCTGTTCTGAGAGACACCAAATAGTAATCATTTTACTCCCCTACTCTGCCAGCTGAGACCTGTTTCCTCATAACCCCCTCAGTCATCTCTTTATTAGAGCACTGAAGCCTAGTCTATCATCTCTTCTGGACAGAAAGCTGCCTGATTCCTTTGATTGTTCTCGTAATCCATCTCCAAACCCTTTTCGGTTATTCTTGGATCCTTGCTGAGACCAGGACCAGAGCCACAGCTGGTATTGAGAGTGCAGGCACACATTAGAGTTATGCCATGGCACAGTGATGTCTCTTTCTCCTTTCCTCTAATTTATTGACTCTTAGACCAGCAGTGATGTGTCTCTCTCTAAGGTAGCTTAACTGATTTAGAGCATACCACTGAGCATGTATGGTCACCACTATTTTTTTCCTTCATCTTTACTTTGCAGTTATTGACCCTGACCTTCATCTGTGATTTTATTTGGAGGTTTCTGGCAGAGACTTCTGCAACTCTTTACAGTTAACTTTTTGTTTAAAAACCTGGAATAAATTAGGAACATAAGCAGACTCTGTTATGCTGTTGTGCACAACCTCTTACCAATAAGCTGAGCTGGTTCACTCCAAATCAGGCCTGGAGGAACTCTAGCACTAATCTGCCTCTATTCATTTCCACTTCTTTTCTCTATTACTTTAATCAGTGATCTCTGAGAGGACCTTTTGTTTGGTTGTTCAGGCAGTGCAATGTCCTGGAAGCTCTTTAAATTGTTCCATAGTCCTTAATAATGTTAAGATCTTAAGGCTGCAGTTTTGAGGAGGAACTCCCATGTGCTGAGCAATTTCTGCAAACTTTGTTATGTATTTACCGTGTTATCTTCCATGTGTTTGCTGTAGAGCTGTTATGAAATCTGTTTTATAGCAGGATGATACCCTCTTCATAGTCATTAATGTACAATATCGATCACGGTCTTGTTCCAGCAACAGCTTCTCAGTTTTTCCTCTTGCTGCCCAGACTGTTCTTTCATTGACACCTTTTATTTGCAATCCTCCATCCTATCGTAAATATGTACCATTGCTTTCTCTAGCACATACGGGCTTTCTGTTTTCGTAGGTGGTTATTGGGAACAACAGCACTGACCATTTCACCACCAAGATTGTTTCCGCTATCGTGTCTCGACTGGCTAATCCCACAATAGACTAAAAAATTCCGAGCACATTTGTTGGAATGGATCTTGTCTGCCTTTTTCCGGAGATAGAATCAATTCCACAGAACCTTTTGAATGGCCAGAAATCACGCAGTTTAGAAAAGTGTTTGAATAAGACTGTCTGTCATGATTTAATTTTTCAAGCCACTCCAAAAATAATTGATTTATATTTATATAACTCCTGTCATCACAAAGGATTTCATGTGCTTTCCAGAAAGATATTTCCATTCAAGCCACTGCTGGAATGAAACTTCTGCTTAACAGCAGTATTAGTTTACAGTATGAGGCAGGGAAAAAAGACAGGCTTACCTAAAATACAGCCATTTTCATTCAGATTTATCCTTTTTAGGAATAAAAAAACCTATAAAATTCTGCATGATTTTGGTGCATGTGCATGAAATTGGGCCAATTATATGACATTTAGGGGAAATATTAACATTTCTCATCCTGAGAGCTGTAAGTGCTTTTCAAATGTTTCCTATGGCATCTTTAATTCATCCTCACATCTTGATATTTCTGTCACCTGAAACGTACTGTATTTGTTGTAGCCACATGGGAAGTTTTACACTGACTTATAAGGAAGCTTGCTCTTTTGTAGCATCAGAAGCCTGGGCTGTGGGAAAATGTGAACTCGATAGTAAAGATTAGGCTTTGTTAAATGTTGTGGCACTGAATATGGTACCTGTGTGATCCACCTACGTACCCTCAAAAATACAGCTGAGCTGCAGTAGTAGGTGAAGTATTCCTATCTGTATGTCTTTTCTTCAGTTGGGGGTTGGGAATATAATTATTAGTAATTGTGAGTATTTCTCATTGTATTTATAGCTATTATGCACACTTATGCTCAAAGTGAGCTCAACGCATGCACAGCTGTTGCTGCCGGTGGGAAATATTGTCATGAGATCATTTATGACAGTGACTCTGAGGGTGCTGGCTTACACGATGTCCTCGTTTCTACTTTAACAACCTGATGGTATGGCAGACAGAGGGCAAAATCCAGCCTACTGAATCACGCACGTTTGCTTTTATTTAGCCCTGGCTATCCCTCCAAATCTTTTCCTACCTGCTTGATAATTGGATTTAAATGATCTTTAATTACATTGTCTGGGGCTTTGTTAATACCAGCTCCTAAGTATTTGTACTATATTTTTGGGTGCCCACTTAAGATTCCATGAGGTGAGCAGGGCTGAAGGGCAAACTCCAGAAAGCTGCATCGCTGCAGTCTCAGAGTCATTAATTTTGTGCAATGATAACTTTGTACTCAGAGACCAATATTCATTATAGGCAGGAGGGGAAGCATGTGAGTCCTTAATTAACAGTAGGATATCATCAGCATAAAGTAATAGTTTAATGTTCTACAGAATCAGTGTTATAGCCTTTTAGAGTGTTGGTTTTTCCATTTTAGACAATGCCAGCTTAAGACTGTAATGGTCTGGATGCCATTATCCCGCTCTCATTAATCTCTAGGCACTACCCACAGCACCCCACTTCCTAGGCGTGACCCACAGCTTCTGTGCAACAACCCAGTTTCCAAGAGACCTCTGCTACCATGGTGCATATGAACAGCAACTGACTTTTTCCCAAAATCCAACCCAACCTGTTGCCTGGCCTCTGTCTTGGCATACCCTCAGGCATTGGAACAGGTTGCCTAGGGCAGTAGTAGAGTCCCCATCCATGGAGGTATTTAAAAGACATATAGACATAGTGCTTAAGGATGTGGGTTTGAGGTCTTGCTGGTGTTAGGTCAATGGTTGGACTCAATGATCTTAAAGGTCTTTTCCAATCTAGGCAGTGCTGTGATTCTGTGATACAATGGGGGCAGATTTCCACAGCAATGGACAGGTTCCCAAAATAAATGAGTGCTTTGTTTTATTCTATTTGCTGCACATGCTGCACTGCAGAAGCATTAGCGGGAAGTCATCAAGAGGACCTGGACTTGCACCCAGCCAACCATACTCCCACGGACCTGAGCACACAGGGACTAGGGAAAAGCCACTTTCTCTCCACTGCCTGGGCAAGAAAACGGATTTCTGTTGCCTTGCCAGCACCACCCTGAAAATAGCTAAAAGAATTATTTTCAGGGACCAGAGACTGCTCATCAACTCAGCTCCAGCACCAGGGTACTTGTCAGAACAGCTTTAGAGCCCAAGGTGCCTTTAAGGGCAGTAGTGGGTGTAGGGGCAAGCCCTGCCTTGATTGGCCACCTCAGAGGGCATTGGGCAGGTCCAGCCAATCAGAGCAATCCCAGCCAGCAGCTGATGGCTGTGAATTCTAGGCGGACAAAAAAGCCCCACGGATTTTTTGCCCCCACACAATTCACTTGGTCTTATCCTGGTTTTGGCTGCATGAGAGCTAATTTTTCTTCTTACTAGCTAGAATAGTGCTGTGTTTTGGATTCAGAAGGGGATTTGGTGTGAGAAAAATGCTGATAGTATACTGGTGTTTTTAGTCGTTGCTAGGAAATCAAGGACTTTTCAACTTCCCATGTCTTGCTAGTGCACACCAGCAGCTGGGAGAGAGCATACCCAGAGCAAACTGGCCAACTGAATATTCCATATCGTGCAACGTCATGCTCAGTTTATAGATAAGGGGGGGCTGGGAAGCCGGGGCTCTTCCAGGATTGTGCTTCTGGGATTTTCTCTCCTCTGGGATCACTAGCTGGGAACAGGTTGGGCAACTGCAGTTGGTGAGCAACTGCAATGTGCATCACTTTTTTGTATAGTCTATTACTACTACTACTATTATTATTTTTAGTTTAATGATTAAATTCTTTTTATCTCAACCTATGAGCCTCCTCACCTCTACCCCTCCAGTTTGCTCCCCTATTCCCCAAGGCAGGAGGAGGGTGAGCCAGCAGCTGCTGGTGTTTGACTGCTGAATGAGTTCAAAACATGGCAAGCCTATAGTGCCAGCCTCTGGGCCAACCTAGCCAGAGGAAGCCAGTCAAAGCAGGACCCGCCCCTGATGCCCACTGCTGCTCTTAAAGGCAACATCTCAGAGACTTTAAGGGCCTTAAGAAGCTGCCCCTCCCTTAACAGTGCTGGATACACCCTCTGCCATAATTTACCTGTGCTGTTTCATTACATATCTCCGTTCATTCCTTTCTTGCATCCTTTTGCTTTTGTGTTTATTTTCCACAGACGAGAACTGAGGCATCTAGAAACCATCACATGGCTGACACAGCATGATGAAGTGTGGTTCCAGTGGCAGATGTCTGTGAAGAGAGGCAAGAGTTAATAAATGTCTATTATTTTAAAAAATAATGAAATTAATATCTTACACAAGAGGAACAGTTTGAACCTGCATTGCTTCTCAGAGGAGACTGACCACTCTGCTCCTGCACGTCCAGGGCTGTGCACCAGTCGGGCTTGGTGGAATTCCTCTGTGGAAGCAAACTGTATAACCACTACTTCCTCAGCCTTACAGATGAGGGCTAGGACTCCTAGGCTTATTTTCAGCAAGGCTTAGGAAAGACAGAAAGATGTTTGAAGGTTAAAATATTTGTTGCATATGCCAGGGAGAAAAGGAAGAAATTTATTCCCAGAAGACTAATTCTGTGTGAAGGGAAGCACCAATTTTGGAAATGCCATCCCTCTTCTCTGTTGGTGTGTCTTCAGGCGAGCTCCACGCTCTGCTTCAAGAGAGAGTTGACATTGAATCCATATTTTCTCCTTCACTCTTTTGAAGGTAGTGCCCTCAAATGTGGCTCTTCATCTTTGCTAATGCAAAAGTTCTTGTGAACAGAAGTTGTCAGTATTAAATCGAACATTTTCTGTTGTGCTTTGGGAAGATTTAGAGTAGCTGGAGTAAATATGTCTCAGACAAAGCCACACGTGCCTTTTCTGTTTCTATGCATGCTGCTTCATGGTAAACTGAGCCTTTTTTTTTCTAGACTGAGAGGTCTCTTCAGGAATCTGCTCCTATGTATTTGTCCAACATGTAGCATTTAGCTGTTCTCTGAAGCACACTTAAGGCATAACTTGCTCTGTAAATGTATTCTCTTTGATAACAAAGGCCAGACCCTAAAGAAAGTAGAGTAGGTAGGCTCTCCATGTAGACTAGGCCATAAGCAGTTCCTTAAAATACAACTTCTGTTCCTCTTTTAGAACAAGTTGGTCTTCTATCAGTCCATTGCAGTTCATACACATATGTATGAATTCTTTGCTTCAAACTATTTTTTTTTTCAAATACTATTCTCTCTTGAGTAAATCCCATTTAGTAGTTGATTTTTTTTTCCCAGAAACAAACCACTAAAGCATACTGGAATAATGTAGTATTGCTTTCAGTCCTTCATGAGCTCTACCTGTAGAGAAGACATATTAGTATTATTATTATAACCCATATTTATGCTTAACTCTGCTCCAAAAGTTTCCTCACATACTTACTGTGCAATAAGAAGCAGAAAGAAGAACTAAACATCTGAGTTAGAATTAAAATTCTGTGGAGAATTGTGTATACCAGTTCTTACAAAGGACTGAACAACTTCAAATACACTGACAGGTAAACAAACAAATGTTGGGGTCACCTCTAGTGATGTACACTTCATATCCTTGACTGAGAACAGGAGATTCTTGTTGAGAATGTGAGATGGCTCTTGTGAGATGGCTCTTTTGAAAATTTAGCTACCTAAGTACAGAACCAAACACGAACAAAAAGCAGAACCTGTGTTAGATATCCTGAAGATCTGTGAAGATCACTGGATATAGTCCCAGTGACAGCCATTTTACATCCAGCGGACAACAGTAATTCATTTTCTGTTTAGTGATGTGCTCCAGGTCAATGGCAAGAAAAAAGCAAGAGGTAATTTTTGCAGAAAAGGCATAATCCAAAAACTGGTTGAAATGGGTAAATAACTTTAAATTTTCTCCAGCTGAGTCTGTCTAGGTCTGGGATGAACACACGTCTCACACAGAGCTCACGCTGCAGGGGAGTTAGCTTTGTCTGCGACTTCACTGGACCTCTCCTGTGAGTTTGGCTTGCTTTTAGGAAAAAAAACAAGACCCAAAAAAACCCAAAAGAAAACAAAAAAACCACCTGGAATTTTAATGACACATTGGCTGCACTTCTTAATTTCTTCCACCAACTTGTTCCTGTACTTAGTTAAACCTGAGGATTTTATGACAATCAATTGACTTGGCATATAAACTGTGCCTATAGAAGTTATCTGCTGACACTGAAAACAGTGACAAAACCCCTGAATTGTGGTTTGATTTTTTTTGTTTTAAATCTCTATTTCAACCTACCTGACATCAGTCCAAATTGCAGACCAGCTTCATCACCAGATATGCTGTGGCTTTTTCATATTATGGACATGTAATGAATACATCTGGTTTTTTCAGAATTCAGATGTTGGCAGAGATAGGAGCTGGATTTCTATCTGTGAAACAGAATTAGTTTTAGAAAACATTGAAAATGCCCTGTGTGATTCTTGCAGCCTGTATGCATCCAAACACACACCACTTACTTGAACAACAGCAATATCCGAATGCAAATTGAATGAATTGCACTACCTCTCTTTACAAAAAGAATGTATCATTATTCTCTATATGGAATGAAGTTTTTTGTCTGCCTGTTCATGAAACATCAATTTATGCTAGTAGAAAACATTCTGATAAATATGCACATATAGAGCTTTACAGCTCTTTCAGACACCTGTGTCATTTGAATAAATGTGTCCCCTTGCAGACATGACTATTTGCAGGCTTCAGTGTAGGCCAGAAGATCCAGGTTAAAAGAACTTCTGGAAAGGCTTCTCTGGTTCAAAAGAGACAAGGAATGACTGAGAAGAGTCCAGCGGAGGGCTATGAATACGATGAGGGGACTGGAACATCTCTCTGATGAGGAAAGGCTCAGAACTCTGGGGCTGTTTAGCCTGGAGAAGTGAAGGCTGAGAGGGGATCTGATCAATGCTTATAAATATCTGTTGCCTTCGGAAATAAAGAGTCCCAAGCTTTGCACTCCCTCCTACGAACAGACCTGGATGACAGCAGCATCCCTACAGTCACCAAACCACAGGCTTTACAACATACCCCCTCACCTGCGTGCCAGGCCAGTGCTCAGCCCTCGCTGCTGAAACATGATGAGCACATGCAGTGGGTTCTAACTGAAAATGTGACTCTGCAAAGGCCTACATCCATGGCTCAGAGCTACCTAGCTCCTGGTAAATTATTAGCACAACATTTTCATGTTTAAAATGCACTAGCAAATGAATGAGTCAAAAGATATTCTCAGGGAAAGAAGTACGCTGGCACAACTGCAGTGGAAATTTGATCTTGCCCAAGACAGCAGTGCATTTGAATGAAGAGGGAGACATTTTCGTTTTGAAAGGTTTCAATTTTTTAATGAAACAACAATATCTCAGGCATTTTGTGAATATTCTTGTAACAAAGGTGATTAATATGTACTGCTGGATGCTGGTGGGGCGCTAGACTAGAAATCAGGAGAAGCAGGCGCTCACCTGCATTCCTCTGGCAAAGTCTGGAGACACATCCAGGATTTTCCAGAGCAACTGATTTTAATTATCCAGCTTGCAAAACAGTCCGTGATCCTGAGTTCTGAAATGAACAGGAAATGTTGTGTAAGACGAGACACCAAACCACAAGTATCCCAAAAGACTAGTCAGATTTGGCATACTTTCTCTTTACCAGCTTACATCCTTTTTTCCTGAATTGTAACGAGGATTCCTTGTAAAGCACTCCGAGACTGAAACTTGGAAATAGCTATTAAAGAGACATTTATTACTCTTTCTGTTTTGACTGTCATTTTCTATTTCTGCTGCTCTGGTATTTGATTACATTTGAGACGTGGGAATATAGCAAAGCACGCTCTTATAGCTGCTCCTTGTTTACAAGGTTATTTTCACGTGTGCTCTCTCGCTCCCACATGCAGCCACGCTCCCATTACTGTTAACATTTCTAAGGCGAGGAGATGTGCCCGTTTATGGACCATCTGTCACGCAGAGCTGGGGCACTGGATATTGATGCCGTGTTTGTAGCTATCTCTTATTTGAAACAAAGTTCAATTCAAAGCACTTCCAAGCACAGAAAGGGGAGAAAAAAAAGATGTTAATGTGTTTAGATTACATTAAAGTTTTAAGATTAACTAAAAGAAAGGGAGAGAAAAGTCTGCTAATGGGTAGAGCTCAGTGGAGAGGCATTATTATATTACTTCTAATGCACATAAAGCATCTCCTATTAAAAAGGGATGGCAGTTTTACATCCTATTAAATATATCAAAGCTGTACTTCAATTACAAATCCTTTCATATGCATGTTTTAACAAATATGTCTTTGATAATGGAGTGCAGCAGTAGCTTTTTAAATGCTAAACAAGATCCCTACAACACAGCACAAAGATAGAAAAGGAAAAGTACCAGAAGAAGGTAGGTCTACTTGGCAGGGGAGGGAGGGATTTATTTCAATATTTTCATTTCCTTTGTAGCTCACAAGACAGAGTTTACAAACCATTGCAGTGTGCATAGGAGGACACTGGTAAAATAGCACAACCTGCAAACAGGATACTGAAGGAGTTTGGCAAGGTGCTGTTGTTTTTCCACATTGTTATCTTTGAAAACAAGCTGTATGCTAATAATGCTAGGAACAACAAGAATACAAGCAAGCCGTGCTTGGCTGAGACCCACTTTGGAACACATAAAATCTCAGCCAGGCCTGAAAAAAGCATCTTCCCCAAAGAAAGATCATTCTTCGACCCAGAGGAGGTGATGAGGTGACACACACGTGGTCCTAGCCCGGTGGACTTATCCAGCGAACACTTCCACAAGCCACCAAAGTCCTGATGCTGCCGTAGAAAGCCCAGCATGTGATTAGTGCTCTGCAGGGGGTGGTCTGGCACCCTCTGACCTAGGGGGAACCACAGCATTGGGAGGATCAACGAAAACCAAAGAGAGACCCAATGTGATCCTGAGGTCAAGTTATTGAGCCCTTTCTGCCTCTGCAAAGAGTTGCTAGGGCTGGGCAGTGCACTGCAGATTTTCCTGGGCTCTCTTCTGTGTAAAAATCCAGCCTCTTGCATTGCTTTCCTGTACCTGGATGCCTGGGAATGAAGGGTTGGCATTTCAGATTTCAGCCTTCAAGACACTGGAGTTCAGATCCGTGTTTCTAAGCGTGGCTGCCCCTAGCCTCACAATTATGCAAAACCCAAACTCCGTTCCTACTCAGGGTGGACTGGAGTCACAATGTTAATTAGATGGGGCAGCAGGCTGACACAAACCCAGCTCCATTTGCACAGATCTGGTATTATTGACATCCAGTATAAGAATGAGCCCATGCCTATGGAAATATATGAACCCATAATTAGCTTTTTCAGGCGTCTGATGAAGTAATTGAATAGAGGTTCATAAATCTTGAAAAGAAGGCAAAAGATGTGATAATAATAAAGAGCAATAATAAATTCTGCTTAGCCTTTTGTCCCTCTGGTTTCTTGGTTATGGAGATAGGGAAAGCTGTAGAGATTTAGTGAAATGAAGTCACTTAGCTAGAAAATAATGATGAGCAACAGCACCGTAGTATCATAACTCTAATGTCCACAGTGCCAAGCACCAGGGCTGTCATGGTACACGCAGAGCTAGGTCTTGCTTTGCCTATCCTCTGCTGCTGTTCATGCTTACATGTCATGCTGCTTGGCTCTACTGGGCCTCTCTGCAGAGGAGGGAGGTGTTCTACCTGGCCCATCACCTTCTTCGCAAAGTGGAAGGGAAAACCAGAGTCAGGTTACGCCTCCTCCATTCCCCAGAATAATGCTACGCAGCAACAAAAGTGCTCGCAGAAATCTGCACAATGGGAATCAGTATACTCAGCAAATCAGCCACAGAACAGCCGTAAGATGGTACCAGCTCCAAAGCACAGGGATAGAGCCAGGGAAAAGGGGCTGTCGTCCCTGACTGCCCCTCCCTGCCAGAAGGATCCATGGTAAGGATCCTCGTGGTACCACATAAGCAATACACGCCACTTCTGTGACAACCAGGCTGCGCAAGACAGGTGCTGTCCGCCTTGCCTTGCAGAAAAGATGTCACCCAAAGGAAACACTACCTCCCTTTGTTTCTGGGCCAAATCCTCTGGGCGGTATGGATCAGTATCACACCATTGCAGTCAATATTACAGATTCCAGCTGGTTCAATTGGCTTCAATCCACTCAGTCAATGAATCAGATGTTCAGCAGGTGATATGCAGTGTTTGACTTGCCTAAGCAATCAGTACGTCCAGAGACTCAGAGATCTATTCTGGAGTCCAAGCAAACAAGACGAAATGTGTTCTTCTTTTGGCCTTATATATGTCACTTCACATTAAAAAGGTTTCTTGTGTTGGCAACACCAGCATTACTTCCAGCAGCTCCTGGTGCTGAAAACTAACAGTACTTATGGCTGTGTTTATTTGTGCTGATTTTTTTTCTTTCTTTTTCCAGCTGCCTCTATTAGCACAATGGCTAAATGCAAATTCAAATCACTGTGGTGATTAGCTGTGAATATTGCTTTTTGCAATGGGCTTGGTGTCCCAAGCAAACAAAGGACCGCTCTCCAGTGCACTCTGCAGACAGCACAATTGAGTACTTCACAGATGTCTTTCATTACTGGCCTAAGTATAACTTTTGATAGAGCTGAGAGAAAAAAGTAGCTGCAGTGGGAAACAAAGGTTTCCTTACCTGGCACACAGTATTTCCTCCCCTGCAGACATATTGATTACTGAGGGGCTACTCACCATGAGCATGGCTGGAATGAGTCTTGTATAATTAAAGAAAGGGACAAATGACCTCTCCAAAAACTTAAGGTGGCTGTCCCATAGTACTGTAATTCATAGCCACATGCTCTTGCTTTGGTTTTTCTCTGCTATAGGAAAAAAACAGAGATGAAGGCTAACAAATTATACAAAAAAGGAAGTAGTTCTTTCTGGAGCTAAGGAGATACTGGGGAAAAAACTGCTCTCTCCTGTAGCAGGAGCATCTCTCCTCAAGTATGTGAAACCTACCTCGAAGAGCATTACAGCTAGGCTAAGCACAAGCTCCTCCAGCATGAAACCAGTTTGCAGAAGAGAACAGAGAAAGCTGGCTAAATATCAATTTGCAAGTTTACAGAAGGCAAATGAAAGAGTCTATTCCTTATATGCAGGGGGAATCACAGAATCATAGAATGTTAGGGGTTGGAAGGGACCTCTGGAGATCTTCGAGTCCAACCCCCTTGCCAAGCAGGACCAGAGAATCTAGGGCAGGTTACACAGGAACGCATCCAGACGGGTCTTGAAAGTCTCCAGAGAAG
>JAVSBS010016994.1:0-15270 GCA_033124195.1 Coracias cyanogaster
AGAGGAGAGGAGAGGAGAGGAGAGGAGAGGAGAGGAGAGGAGAGGAGAGGAGAGGAGAGGAGAGGAGAGAGGAGAGAAGAGGAAAAGAGAAGATATCTTTCTCCGTCTATACAAATATTTTTTTGTTTGAAGTTCATGTGTGGATTGTAGTTTAGCACTGTGCATGTCCTGATAAGATAAACAATGGATAGATACCGGTCCAAGGTACATTTTAAAAAATGCTTAGTTGGACGTCAAAGTTTCTAAACAACTGCACAGAGCTCATGTACCTTAGTGCTTAATGCATTACACAACACAATTTAGAGGTAAAGCACTACCACTGACAGGGCTGAAAAAATATTTTAGCAAATCTCACATGGTTGTACTAAGCAGAACATTTATCTATTCCCTTGTTCAAAACTGAAGGTTTCATTTTCATATACAAGCATTTTCTTCAGTCTTTTAAATTATTGGAAAAAAAAAATCCTCTATTAAAAAAACAAAAATAAATCTGTCAAAACAAGGGCAGAAAAGGCCAAGATGATTTTTTCTTCTTTAATTGACAAGTCTCTAACATAGCCATTTTCTGCTTCATTTATCTGTGGCTGAAATATAACAAAACATCTCAAAGGGTTTTCAGTGACCTGTAAGAATAGGATTGCAGAGTTTAATAGTCACAGCATTTTGGGATCGTGTAGTACTCTATCACCCAGCAAGGCAATGTCAGAAAGGGACGGTTGTCCTTATTCTTATGGATTGTGTAGCAACCTTGATAATTCCTCCTTTAAATGGTTTCACTTTCCATGACTGCTTGTTCTCCAGGCACTACAGCTGGTAGAAACATTACATTAGCCTCCTTTTTGTTATATCCTTGTACAAAATGAAAAAAAAAAAACCCTATCTTTCCATTAGGAGGTAAGTCTGTGAATAATTTTCAACAGGTTCATAATTTCTATGCATGCAATTCAGTAAAGAATACCAGTAGTCCAAGTACAATATGGAAAGATGTTAGAAAATTTTAAGTTTTGGGGTTTCCTTCTGCATCTTGTCACAGAGTTGTTTGTGGGGTTTTTTTTGTTTGCTTGTTTATTTAGAAACTAATTTTAAATTAACTGAAAAACTGAAACATTTTGGATTAAAAAGTTTTTCTTATAAGGAAGAAAAATCATAACTCTTAAAGTGATTCATAAGAAGAGTAAGTTTGCATTAAGACAGGGTGTTTGTTCTTTTGGTTTGGTTACTTTATTTTCTTCTCTATAACATTCATTGCATAAAATATTAACAATCTAGGCTTAATACTACCAAACCTAGTCCTCAAAGTAGAGAAATGTCCTTGAATATTCAGTGCTGTTAGCATGGCTAGTTTTTATGGTAAAAACTGCAGAACTCAAGTATGGACAGTTCAATTTAAAACACCTCTCTCATTGGGAAAGCAAAAGACGTTCTTTAGAATTACTTTTCCGCTGTTTTGGATGGTTTGTGGTTTAACATTTTCATGCATCTTTAAAAACCCCAGGCTTAAGCCTCAGGCAAACTAAACACAAAACATACCAAAGTCAATGTTTTGTGATTTCCTGCCTGTTTTCAAGGTATTGGAATTAATTAAATCTGAAGCTTCTTTAAAGCAAACATCCTGCCTCAAATGTAAGGTCTCTATTTTTATATTTACTTGGAATATTCCTCCCAACATACTTGCTAATTACTATTTGCAATGGGCTAACTGTCAGTGAGGGGACAGGTCACATTCCTGGTGTTTCACAGGCTCATAGTGGTAGAAAAATATAGAATATATGTGAAGCTTCTTAAATTGTTTATGCACCAACAGGGAAAAACTGCTGTCCCTGCAGTTTTCAACACTTCATCTGTTCTCCCCGTTTCCACCTTATGCTACGACATGCTTGCTAAAAATGTTCCCTGCCCCTATGAACCTGATCAGCTGTGCTACACAAGCTGAAGAGCAGCGGCCTGAGCTCTCTGGTATGTGAAATAAGAGGGCTAGTGATTGATCTTCCACAAGGCCAGTGGCTCCAGCCATCCTCCCAACTTGCTGACAAGGACTTCTCTCAGGAGGCATATCTTTTGCAGACCATCCTGCCGCTATGGAGGCTGAGGGTGTGGAGCTGGGGGAGGCAGGAAGCAAACAAGCATTGTGGAATAGAGTGTCTGAAAGAATCAGGTTGTCTGAGCAACCTGATCTAGTTAAAGCTATCCCTGCTCACTGCAGGGGGGTTGTACTAGATGACCTTTAAAGGTCCCTTCCAACCCAAAGCATTCTATGGTTCTACAACATAGCCTTTATCACACATGCTGTTTCCTTGTATTTTGTTGCTAGCTCATTATGAATGTTTAGATGGATGAGTAACTGCAATTGCTATAAAGTGCTTGTAATCATAAGATATGTTAGAAAATGGCAATCTAGAATCTGTCATTGGACATACAGGACCAATGAGGACTTTTAATTTTTAGCACATGATTTTTAAATTTATATTTTTTCCCTAGAGAATGCAGCTGTGCATGTTTGGTTTGTCGGGTTCTTTTTTAAATCTTCAGATACTAGAGAGGGGTAAGTGCAAAGAAATCTTCAAACAGGAAAGCAAAATGCTTGTAGCAGAGAATTTAGCTGTAGTTACCAAACAGTGCACTATGGAAATGACAAGAGTTATTTTATTCACATCTCTTTTTCTAATATATTGAATTAGACATTACAATATTCTGTCTGTGAGATATGACTTTATGTAAACAAGCCTGTAGCATAAATATAGTATATAAAAAGAGACTTATTAAAACAAATGCTTAAAATAGTTTGTAAGATTTTATTTAGAGCATGACTAAATCAGTTACTTTTTTCCTACATTTAGAGGATTGCCTGCCTTCATAGCTTTTTCAGTTTGCATCCGCTAGAATTGTTCATAGGCAGTTCGTAAAATAAGTGAATTAGCTTGTTTTGCCCCCTATCAAGGCTGTCTCAATTCTGTTGTTTGACAAGTTGAATCCAATGGAAAGTGGCTTTTCAGGGGTATTAAAAATGCCTGTGGAAGAAAAAAGCAGTGGGAAAGATGGAATTCTAATTGAAAGCTAGTACAGCAAGGAAATGTCATCTGTAGGAATCTACCTGCTTCAAACTAGAGAAAAAAAAAAGGAAGTTGAATTATGCTTTTAAATCAGATGCAGAGAAAAAGAGTTTGTCCATTTCAAGAAAAGATTGAACTATGATCTGGGTATCTAAGTCCCAGAGGCTTGTGTGCCAAAACTTCAAATTAGTTTGACAGCTTCCTGCCTAAATTTTGAGGAGTGAAAAACCCTCTCTAATTTGATGGAGTAGCTCATCGCTGAAAAGCTGCTTCAATTATGCAGTCATTCTCTGTGCTTCACAAATTATAAGATTTTTGGATTTATATCTTCACTTTCTGCAAAGGATTTGAAAGTAGCCAGTACTATTACCCTGAAGAAATAAAACATGCAATTGGTAAGATAATATTGTTATGAAATTCCCTTTATAAGCACAATAGAAGAATGATTGTATAGCTTGCACTGATTTTCACATCTGAGCAATTCAAATCTTGAGAAACATATTTCTCATCTATATGGACTGTTGGTTTTATGCTTTCTTTTCTAAAGTTTTGATTTAATAAGCATGGTTACTGAATTCTGTTATTGGAGAATGGTAACTCAGAAATAACTCTTTTATTGACTGAAGTTCTTGCTGCACTCTGTTTTAATGCATGCAGAAATCTCCTATAAGCATAAAGTTACTAACAATATAACACAATACAGCTGAGGAGTATAGAATAAATTCATTAATCCACTGTCAACCAGCCTGAGTGGATACCACCCCTTCAGGAGCTACGAGGGAGGCAATAAATTTGTGATCATCAAAATACATGTAGACTGAGCATAATAGGAGAATAGAGAGAAGCTGTTGTTCACAAAAAGCGAACCAAAAATTGATAAGCTTCATAGGCAACAGAAATATGTAGCACATGAATAGCACAGATGATACCAATTTTGCTGTTACTTTATGGAAATCATTTCAGCAGCTTTGAAAACGTTTGCCCTAGGATGCTCCCAATAACAAGCAGGGGCAGACCAATGATGGGGGCAGGTTGTAAGCCAGCTTCATGTTTGAACTGACTTTGTGAGAGGAGGGGATAAGCTGTGAAGGTAACAGAAAGCTTATGCTTAATAAGAAAGAATGGGATCCAAGGGAAGATTGCAAAGGGAAATTTAAGAAACCCAAACCAACAGGCTGGAAGAATGCTCTTTGCAGCATTGTGGAAACATTACTAAGATTGCTGAACAAAAGCAAGATTGCGTTTGTCAAGGCTAGAAAGGATGACACATGATGATGGGAGCCTGGCTAAAAGCATGTCAATGCAGGAAAAGGGTGTATATTTGAGATGATGTACAATTATGCTACAATATTTGGGTGTAACCTAAAGGAAATTCCAACTGGAGACTAATGTCTGGAGTTTATACAAGACCTTCTGACAGAAAAGATGGTGCTGCTGTTCAAAATGCTGCAGAGAAAAGTAACATAGAACGATTTTGCAGGTAAATTTAAGAACAGGTATCCTGGAGGTATCAAAGACACAGGTTTTTAGCTTGAGCAGAACTGAGCAGGATTGGTATTAATAGTAAATTACATACCTTCCCAGTAGAAAAAATAGTAAATTAGGTTGCTGTTAGAAGAGATTACCCCAAGGTATGGCATAGTTAAAGCGGGGAATGGACCCAGACAGACCCTAGAGGGCCTTCAGCTAAAGCCAGTTATATTGGAAGGGAAATAAAGAAGCATAGAATCCAAGAAGAACAGAGGCCTGGGAGAAGAAATTGAAAAGATCAAGAAGAAGGTAGAGGTGCTGAAAGTGAGGGAAAGATAGAAGAAGGTAAAAATAAAGTCCTTAAACTGTAACTCAGCTCTGAAAAATCATTCCCATGAGAGCTGTTTCATTAGAGTGGGATTAGAAGTTACAGGAAAGAATTGGCGAATAGCTCAGCATGGCAATGGCAAAGGCTGTACTCTGTGATCTTCCTACACTGGCAGCATAAAGTGCAGTTCAGCTCGTCAAAAATTAGACATCTAAGTGTGAACGAGTTACCTTAGGCTCTCTTTCTAGCTAATTCATCTGATCTATCTTAAGAGTTAATGAATCAAACTCTGGAAGAAGCTTCAATTGACTTGAAGGGTGACATAGACACAAAGCAATTATATGCACAAATTAAGGCAGAAAAACTATCACAAAGGTCTGTGTAAATCTGGCTTCAGGTCATTGTTCTCGCTTCTTTTATGCTCTTCCATGAGTTGGCTTTGACTAGACTGTCTATGGGAAGAGGACCAAGGACTCTTAATTTCTTTTCAGTATTAGAAATATTTTTTTTTCCTACCAGCTTAGGCACAGGTCTTAATAGCTGCCACTCCTCTTTATATAAGGATGTTACATCTAAGACTATAGGGCAGAGGGGTAAAATGTCTGTTATGCACAAGAAAACAAGTGAAAATCCTGAAAAATAATAATAATAAAACAGAATTTAAAACAACACCTATGTTAAGCTAATATTATTCTTATCTCTCCTTGAAAATACTATCCGATCACCTGTTGCTACAACATCAACTCAAGTCTGCTTTGGGTGCACTGATCTGATCTGTTTTGTACACCCAAGGCACCCTTGCTGTGCACAGCACACTGAACAGCAGCCTGCAAATTTCATATGCGCTTAAGAGTCTGTTTCAGATGCTATTTTTTTTGTGCAGAATTGCAATGATTTTACTAGCACAGTGCAAACCTGACACATTATTACCAATATATCAGCAGTGGTTCAGTGCACAGAGCATCACCTTCTACTCTTAACTGAAACTGTGATATCTGTTCTGCTTTTATCTCTCCCTGAAACACAATACACACTGGTACAAAAAGAAAAAAAAGTAACGACGGTTGTTCCTGTTGCAAAGGGCTGAGTTTCAGTGTTCCCATTCCTGGTTCTGCTGAAGGGTTGGTCCACATGAATGAGAAGACATTCAAGATTTACAGCTTTTTTTAAAGTAGAGTTTTTGAAGTAGTATGTTTCTATTCTAACAATTTTTGTTTGTGATGGTAAAATATATTCCTATTATTTTGTTCATAGCACCAGATCTTCATCCAATCAAACCTTTCTATTTGCTTGGTTTAGTCAATCTAGAATTTTTAAAACTAAATTAAACAAAAAAATAATTTACTTATACATATGAGAGTTTCCACACATGCTTGAAACTATTTGACTCTAACGAACAAAAAACCATTTCCCTTGTATTTTTCCAAAATTTATCAAGTTTAATCAGAAAGTGAATCATGTCAATCCATAAAAGCTTAAAGGCAGTGGTAGGTTACACTGATGCAACTACTTATTGACATCACTTAGTATTATCAAGTATTTGAAACAACCTTGCTTCTAAGAAAGTTTTCGGAGCACCAGTACCTTGAGGTGTGAACACTATCCAAATGTAGTTGAGATGTATCTGCAGACCTCTGACTGAACTATGCAGTCTTTAAAGTTAAAAGTTTCTTTCTTATTATGACTGTATCTTTTGGTAAAGACCTAGAGAATCTCAATTTTTGGATTTTAAGTTCCATATACAGTTATTTTTCCTAGTATTCTCCTAAGGCCATTTTTGACATTTCTTCCATATTCCATATTTGTCTGATGCAAAAAATAATTTGCAGCACTCTTTCAGGGCTTCTGGGAAAAAAACCACACACTTTTAAATCATGACATTTGATTTCTCAGTTTCTAGCTTCTCAGAGTTCAGATATCTATTTCTACTTCTGGACATTTTAAACTCAGTTTCATTTATTTATTTTCTTGCAGCAATGTAATTCAAGTTAGAGATTTTGTCTTCTGTGTCCACAAATATACTTTCTATGTGCTCCAGTACTTGCTATGTTTTATTATCAGTAAACCAACCAGTGGACTTTTATTATCCTTTAACTGTTCTTAAAGACAAAGCAAAATCAGTGAAAGTGTTTGGGTACACTAAAGACATAAAGCCATTTGAAGCTTATTTGTAAAATTAAATAGGTAAAAAGTATATAGGGTAAAATGAAATAGATAAATCAAATTTTTTTCCTTTGTTCATATTCAGCATACACTTTTCACTTGGGGCAGTGAGTAGTACTTTATCCATTTGTAGAATAAGAGCAACAAAACCGTCATCTAAACAAATTCTCTATGTATTTGTTTAACTATGCTTTTTTGCTTTAGTGATGATTTTTCACAAGGTGATTCTCCCCCTTTACTCTGCTCTTGTGAGACCCCACCTCGAATACTGTGTCCAGTTCTGGTGTCCCCACCATAAAATGGACATAGATCTGTTGGAATGAGTCCAGAGGAGGGCCACAAATATGATCCAGGGACTGGATCATCCCTGCTACAAGGATAATCTGAGGGCACTGGGATTATTCAGTTTGGAGAAGAGAAGACTCTGTGTGGGACCTTATAACTGCCTTCCAATACCTGAAGGAAACCTACAGGAAGGCTGGAGAGGGACTGTTCACAAGAGCGTCCAGCAACAGGACAAGGGGAAATGGTTTTAAATTGAAGGAGAGTAGGTTTAGACTAGATTTTAGGAAGAAGTTCCTCAGTATGAGGGTGGTGAGACTCTGGAACAGATTGCTTGGAGAGGTTGTGGATGCCCCCTCTGCGGAGGTGTTCGAGGCCAGGTTGGATGAGGCATTGAGCAACCTAGTCTAGTTGAGAGGTGTCCCTGCCCATGGCAGGGAGGTTGGACTAGATGATCGTTAGAGTCCCTTCCAACATAAGCCTTTCTACGACTCTATGATTTTTTATATAAGTATGGTACACAGGATGCAACAGGACTATTTCTGCAGGGCATAGTTGGAGGAACGCTTGCAAAGAACTGAAGTGGACTTGATATCTACACAGAGATAAGTCATCATTTTTCTCATGCAAGAGGGACAGAATAAAAATATATTTCACATGGGTTTATGCTGTATTTGTAAGATCAGTATGCTTCATTGTGAATGAAGAATTATCAAATTTTCTGCAGCTGATATATAATTGAAAACAGGAATACTTTCTAAAATATTGTAATGGCCTAGATTTTACTGACAGGGAGAGGAAACTAAGCATGTGAACCAAACAACAGTGGGAAGGAAATATTTTCATTCTATGCCTCTGATTTCTACAACCTCTTGTCAAATTAATCCCTGACTAATCTCAGCCTCACTTTTCCATATATATAATGTGTACATATACACAAACCTTTCTGGCTGAAGAGTATTCAAAAACTGCTTTGTGTAGCAAGTTTGTTTTTGAAAGACTGAGAGCACATCATATGTAAGGACTAAACTTGGAAAAGAAAACCTAACCATAAGGTTACTATCAATGTTTGCAGAAAACTAAAACAACTTAGTAGGTAAGCAATAAAAAAGGTATTGATCATACTCAATATCTTATCTATTTACATAGCCCTTTAAAGTGACTTCTGGCTTGCAGGATTAGGTAGTAAGATGGCAATTTTTTGTCCACACATGAGTGGACATCACTAACATGAATCAGTAAGAGGCACTGGCTAGCAGCTACCGTACCTATACCGCCTACAAGCCTGTAAGCGTTAATCAAAACACTAGGCTGAAGACTGGTTTCTTTCACAGTAATCTCAGTGGTGTCAAAGTCTCACATCTCTAGAGAAGAGATCTTTATGCCACCACATCAAGGTGACTTCATCTGTGTTTTCCTACAAAAACATGAAACACTTTGGGGAACACAGGAGGTTCTCCACCTAGGCAGCAGGGTGGAAGAAAGACAATGTTGATGCAGATGTTGACTCAGCTCCTCTTCTGCATTTCTACAATTAGCCCACATGTTCAAGAAGACAAAAAAAAATCTCAGGGAAAGATTCCTAGGCATATTTTATTTTTTTGTGATGGTATGAAATGTGCAGCTTGACCCCTGAACTCCTAGTTACTCACACATATGAGCACAGCACCCCAGCAAATTGACAGCCTAAGTGCTCATTCAAATCATAGAATCGTAGAATCTGTCCCAAGGGGCTATCAACTCTACAGCAAAATATTATTTAAGTATAAGGACCTTTATTCAGGAAATACCAGGCCATCCCTTCTTGTGAGTTATAAATTAAAAAGTGACAACAGAAATTAAGCAGTTGATTTCCATTGATAAGTTTTGCAAAGATCAGAAATATCTGGCCTGCCTGTTTCTTGTCTTCTACTGTTGCTGAATGGAACATTTGCCATGACACATTCTTTTTTCTCAGGTTTCATCCTGGGACAAACCCCTCCCCACTGACTTTCTCTCTTCCCTCACATCATCTGTGGTATAGGCCACTCCTCTCCCAGTTTTACACATTCAAGATTGTACAGCAATTTGGTTTGCTGACTTTATTTTATTTATGCAACATTTTCCCATTAAAATGTTGCCCTCGATTACATAAAAGATACCCATATTTCACCTGTCAGGTGTCAGCCTCTCACCAGATGCCATCTTGTCCCATCGCTAATGATAATTATACCAGAGGTCGTTGTCAGAAGCTTACTGTCATTTCACTGACGCAATAGAAAATGGTCATAAAAGCTCTTCATTTATGCATTATGAATGTCCTTCTAATCTCACCAGTAACTCCACCATACATTTGTAAAAGGAAAGCATCAATAAATTTGTTGACTACAAAGCTAATTTCTCATAATCAGCAGGGAGTTCACCCTGTGTATGCTTTAGTGACAGTGCATTTTTAAAGAATATGATATTTCAAACCTGTGACTCATTTTCGTTCTAATCATACACTATCACATTCTATTCAATTTTTATCCTGATCATATCTATTCAGGCTCTTGTCCTTATCTGACCTTGATAAACTGATTGCATTTGTGAAGCTTACAATTTGCTCTTTAGACTCTTTTTCAGATGAGATATTGGTTGAGCAGTTGGATATACTTGGTTAATCTTCCTGTGCCTTTGGGCAAGAAATCATCTCTGCTGAAAGCTGCTGTGATGAAACTTAGAAAATGTTCTGCTTTACTGAGGGAGGGAGAAAAGGCAGGGGGTGAGGGATCTTTCAATGTCCTACTATTCATTTTTATTTTGTGGCATTGTTGTATCTTCCAAAGAATTTAGAGTGTATTGTTCCCATCTGAATAGCTGCTTATAGGAATATGTATGGTAGGTTCTTTACAAGATTTTTCTGTTCCCAAGGGAAAGAGACTGCAACTGGCTGCTCTTAATATTACTGCTGAAAAAAGTTCTCTGAATTGCAACACTAGATGTTAAAAACATCTTCAACTATGTTAACAACTACCTTCCACGTTTGACATAATAAATTATTGTTTCTTTTCTCTGCTTAAATTTAGATGTCTCTAGTTAAATCTACAGAAAATTTTGGTTTTAGATTTTCACTGAACATCATTATAAGTATTTTTTTATACATCTGAGAAGAACAGGAAGTTGGATGAAGATGCCAAGACTTGCACCAGCTTCCCACTGAAATGGTAACAGATGCCAATGATAAATGGGCATAGGATAAAAATCTAAACATCCTGGGAAGCCATACCGTGACCAAACTGTACCTCCACTGAGACATTGGAATGGTTTGGTCTCTTTTACATTTGGTAATGCTTGTTTAGCTTGCCAGTAAAAAGTATTGTTGGATGGTAAGTGAATCAAACTCTTTTATGTGTTTTGTCACTCAGGATCTAAGACTCATGATGAAGTATTGAATGTCTCTGTAAAAACCCTCACCTGTGGTTTAAGACTTATGGACCTTTTTGACATCACTTGGGATATGGACAGCTCTCACTGTGGTGCTACAAAGGTAGGTCTGTAAATTCCTGGCTGACCAGACAAAGGGAGTTTGTTACTGTGGATTCACTAGGCATCTGGTAAAAGTACACAAGTAATTTGTATTCACATCTTAGAGCATTGCAGAGGAAAATCCCTGCACCACCACCAACTAAAACAACAATGAAAAAAGAACTACTCTTTAATGAACAAGACTTCTTTCAGCAGTGTCCTTCTTCAGAATTAATGTAGAAACAGGATTTGTAACAGCAGAGCAGAGGAGGTCCTTCTAACCTGCAATCCCTTCTTCATCAGAAGGAAGTATCTTCATAGGATGCTTTCTGTTGCTAGTTTGGAAATAAAAAAAGTCTTGGATATGAAGACCTGTGACATGGGATATTATTTGCTAGCAGAGAGACAGAGGTGACTAGTGAATCAAGGAAGGAAGGACTACCTTCAAAATAGTCTATTTCAAATAGTGAAGGACCTAAAAGGAGGAAGAAGTAGGCAATTAGTAAACAGAGGGTACTGTCATGCCTCTGACATGCTGCAAAGCTTGGTTTTCTATACTGGGTAAAAATATAGCAAGAAGGTGGTATTTGAGATAAATGAGTGATTCCTGCCATCCACAAGGGAAAATGCTTCAGGGAAGAAACCCCATCTCTGCCAGTATCACCAGTGTCTTATTATAACTCATTATTTTGTGTAGATATTTCATAATCATATTTTTAATTATATATTCACATGCATTATAATTAATACTGCTTTAGGAAAAAAAAAAGCCTTACACTGCAACTGTCAAATGCAAGAATTCCAACTGCAAGTTAAACTTTAGCAGATAACAGCCTGACACCTGCTCTGCAGGGAAGCTCCTTCCGTTTCAGGCACTGTGGTTATTACCATTATTTCAAATGCACAGAACTAGTATTTACAAGGAACCACAGATCTTGGGCTCCATTGTGTTAGGTGTTGTATTATTAGTGCTTGACTTTCATCAGTGATTACCCTAAAGCAGGTTGACATGGCGAGGCTCACAGGACTACCAGAAAATGGAGGAAGGTTTAGAAGGTAAACAGCGGTAGCTGTAGAGGAAAGAAGGGCCAGGTTTCAAGAGGCAAGGATCATTGCACAGGTTAGCTGTGCAAGCCAACAAGTTACATTAGGCTGTTACTCAAGGATGTCTGATTTGTGGAAAATCAAATTATTATATGCGTTAATTTTTATTATGCTTCTCCCTGGGTTGTTATGATAAAAACAAATATCCTTTTTCTTTATTGTTAATAGAATAGACATGCGTTTCCCTGTGAACTTCAAAACATGCCACCGCATTGGGCCTGAAAATACTTTGAAGGAAGTTTATGATTAATATTTAGTTCATGATTCATCTAAGTAATTTAGATGTATGTATTAATACTTGCATGTATTTTAAGACAATAAACTTGAAGACTGCTTTAAGACTACTCGTTACCTGCTCATACACAACTGGTAGCACATCCTTTCACTGGGTATAACTGTGACAATAACAAATGTATTTGAGAAAACACAGATTACTGGGGAAAATCAGCAGGACAACAGTAAGAAAAATTATCAGCTTTGTTATTTGGGAAAATATGGTGAACATTTTCCAACCTTAGATTTAAGAATAGAACAAAAAAAAAAAACAACCACAGCTTTTGATTCTAAGTTTTCCATTAAGATACTAGAAAAATACCCAAGGACCTTGCCTATGCATACAGCCAACTTTTCCTTCATCAGTTTTGCTCTGCTGCTCAACAACTTTACAGCCAAGCACAGTAAAGAAACATGAAGGAAAAGATTGGAGGTCTCAGTTAGCATGAAAGCAAGACGGAAAATGAAGCGTTAGAACAGCCAAAATAGATAACAAGAAGGTCTGTTGCATGTCTGGCTTTCTGCTTGCCAAAAGAAGTGGAAGCCTTAATTATGATTCATGGAGTCATTAATTCTTTTTAGGCATGAAAGTTAATGGAATAATGATTTTTAATCTCTGTGGGATGATTCCTGATGTGCCTAAACAAAAATAGTACTGATGATGTATAATGCATAAAGAACATTTCAAGAAAAGGAGCCTCACTGAAATGAAAGGATACTTAAGGACTAAGTGCTCATGGAGTGTCTTTTACGGTTTCAGTTCAGGGCATAGGCACTCAGGAGCCCACACTCCCAGAAGCACAACCAAACTGCAGCTGAAAGTTAAGGGCCACTTCTGCTTCTGCCTGTTTTACATGAAAATAACAACAATTTGCAAAGATTCCTTTGACTCTCTTTCTCCTGATAGTTGCCTGAAATGTGGTGATCGTTGCAGGGCTTTCTGTGGTGGAGATGAAGCCTGTGTCATCAGGGGCAGCCTCTGCTTAGCTGCAGAATGCCTTTGAATTGAAGCACACCAGTGGCAACTCACTGGCGAAGTTCAGCTGGATTGATTCATTTCAGCAGTCATCTTGTGTTCTCTCTGTTCTCATTCAATTAAAGCCATTGTAGGCTAATTAAAAAAACATGTTGTTTTTATTTGGATGTAAGACATAACATCTTCCAAAATGAGATTTGATTAAAACATATGGAGACAGCTATGAAGATTTGTACAAAAGAGTTCTGCAGTCTGCTTGTATTTCTCTGCATCCTAAAATATAAATCTAAGCTGAGTCCTGTCTATGTATGTGGCCTGTGGAGTCTGTGATATATATAACTTTTTACTGTTTGCTTCTGTAGTTTTAATTCCTCTTTCCTCTCCCTCCAACTCATTTTTGGTTTGTTTTATGGATTGAAAGAGTCTGTTTGACACATTAATATTTGACTGCTGTTTCCAGAGATGATTAAGCATTTATCTATTTATTTCCCTTGAGTGCAAGACCATTGCAGCTCATTTCTGATGTCTCCAGTGTAGAAGCCAATATCTTGACTAGACAATGGGAAATCCAAGGCAGCTCCACAACATACTTCTTTTTCTGCTTGAACCACATACTTCAGGATGAGACTGATGGCATAGGAGAAGAGGAGGAAGGATTTGCAAGGCTTTGTTACAGGCACTGCTGTGCTCAGTACTGATGCAGAATCACTGCAAGCTGCACAGGCGCAAGCCTAATACTGGGATCAGCTCACACCAAGGCTTGGCAACCGCAAGCAGATTTGGGGTCTCACAGGCAGACTTCAGGAAAGCGTTTGAAACCTGTACTACCAGTACTACAAAAAAACCCTTCTTGGTTACTTCAGGTGCAGTTTTAAAGCAGGGAGTAGCCAGAGATACAAGAAAATAATGCTAGTTCTTAAGCTCAGTTCACTTGCACATGAACTGCTGAGTTGCCATCAGCATTCTGCCTCTTGTGTATCAAGTTATGAGGACTCCTTAAAATTGCTGTTGTGGCTCTAGAGAAGTCCCACTAACAGTGTTTGCCTTGTATTGCACTTGGTCTTCTGGTAATGATGAGTAACACCGCTCAGCATGCTCAATGACTCTTGCTTTTGTAGGCAAGCTACAGACCCCCACTTTTTTTGTAAACTAAGTACTGAAGTTAAAGTTTAAAGGAGATAATGCATAAAAAGTATGATTTCATCACAATGTACTATTTGTTTATTTACAGTGGCCTGAATATTATCACCAAGTACCAATCAGTGAACTACTTAATTTCCAGTGAACCTCTAAATAAAACCCGAGTTAGCTCAGTTCCACATCCCCACAACCAATGATAATTTTCAAATCCAGCTATTTCAACTACCAAATGTAGAACAAAATGTGCCAAAAATATAGCTGACAGCTATAAAATATTGCCCAAAGAACTGAAGATATAGCTGTAATATCACTAAGGGGTTATTACTCAAGTGAAGTAAGTTTTTTTCTTTTAATTTTGAATATTTCCAAGGATGGAGCTTACACAGGCCCCCTGGGCAACCTGTTCTGGCACCTGACCTCCCACATAGGAAAAAAAAAAATCCTAATGTCTAATTTAAATTTCCAGTGCTGCAACTGCGGTTTGCTGCCTCTCATCCTACTGTTCACTTTTAAGAAGAGTTTGGCTCCCTCCTGTAAGCCCCCATTGGGTATATGTAGACAGCAACAGGATCCCTGCAAAGCCCTCTCTTCCAAAGATCAAACATGGTGCTCTCAGCTTCTCCTTCTACACCATATCAATAAACATAGCTGGGTGAAAAAGGCAAATAATAAAAGTGAATAAAATATTTATTTATTGTTATGCACTCATGGATTGAAAAACTGATCAGCTGGAAAACTAGTCTACTTTGTATGCCCAGTGAAGAGGATGTATGACCCTGGGCATTATCAGAATAAAATTTGTCTCCAAAGTGAAATACGTTTCAATTTTTAATCATCAAGAAGAAAATCTTAAAAAAGAAGCGGAAATTCTTTGCTGTCTACAAATCTTGTAGACCCAATACTGCTTATACATGCACTAACGTTACTCCGACTCATAGGTTTTGCTTTATTCGAGGATAAATCACAACAGGAAAAAAAAAAATTACCTAATTTTTTTC
>JAVSBS010016994.1:19339-41430 GCA_033124195.1 Coracias cyanogaster
GGAAGTGTGTGTTATGATTTCTGAACGTAACATGGTGAATACAGGCACCCTTGCATATAGCACTATGTGAAGCTGTTCCCATATTGACGAATGACCGTGCTATTTTCGGCAAGGAAGCAATATGTCAGGTTAGATCTAAAACTAGGCTTCTGAGTAAACAGTCTTTGGTCTATGTCTGGAGGTATAATCTTCTAGTGCACGACCAAGTCAAAATGACTGAATTTTATTGGCTTTCCAGCTCTATATTGATCTTTTAAATAAGGATGTATGAAAGTAGAGCAAATCCTTATTTATACTGGTAGTGCTTAATATAAGAGCAAAACTGATCTTGAATGAGACTAGAGACCAGTTGGAAAGTTTGTTTAAAAGCATCCTTGTGGGACTCAGAACAAACTTTCACTGGCCCTAGGGCACCATACATATACTGTACACATACAAGCTATTGATTATATTCCCAGGTATTTGCTTTCCAAACAGAGCTGAAAAACACTGAATCACAAAAAGTTAAATTTCAGCACTTAACTCACTGCATGTTTTCTGAATTCTTTTAGGAGGAAGAAAGTTGCATTCACTTCTCTGAACAGATTGCAATACTGGGTATTAAAAAATACAGGATTTATAGCAACAGTTCTGGTTTCTTTCCTCATCGAGGATTCAGAACTCCTTTAGACTGAAATATAAAGTAAATGGATGAAACTTGAATAATTAATGACTTGAAACAGAAGGTGTCAGTATTTTTACAAACCACCTGGCACTAATTTTAAGTAAAAGGAATGGTAATACTTGGAAAACAAAGTTTTTAAGGTCCTCTAAGTGTTTCAAGCCAATGATCTGAACATCTGGCTAGGAAAGCTCATGTTTCAGCATGGGAGGATTAGGTTAAACAAACCTGTCTCTGGGGTACAGAGGACTTGAACAGAGTCAGCATATTGCACACCTGAGCCACAACACGTCTTAGAAAAGAAATTCCTGGAGAAGTTCATATGCTAATACATATATGTAGAGCTGAAAATAAAATATAAAACTTAGGAAAATCCACATTAAAGAGAAATGCAGATGTATACTATCAGTATGTAGTTGCCTGTTACTGGGTGCAAGAACAGACTTCTTGCTCCTGCCACTCAGCCTTCAGAAATCTCTTCAGATAGAAATGAATGGTCCACAGGCAGCCAGGGGAATTGGGGATATTGAGGGGATCCAGCTAATCATGTTCAGCCTACTGAAAACAACTGAGAGCAAACCCCATGTGACAGCAAAACTACCAGAGAAACTGCAAAGCAGTAAGGAAAAAACCACCCTAGAAAGAAAACTTCACACTGATGAGCACCTTTGTATTCATTTACCTCCACAATTTTTACTTACACTCCTTTCCTTCTATTTCTCAACTGCCTCATTTTTTTTCTTTTTTTTTTTCTTTTCTTCACAGGTGAGTTGTCTACAAAAATTCTACAAAATATATTCTTAAAGTTTGGCTCCTACCCCTCTCTCTTTTTTCCCAGATGTCTGAAAATCCATGTCTACAACTAAGTGGTGTGATTACAAAAAGCTTGTGCCTCTTGGATATAATGATTATAAGTTTTGAAGGCATAATTTTGTTCTGTATGCAGGGGCAAATATTGTTTCTGTTCACTATTTTGAGCTTTCCCTTATTGTCTTCTGTGTTCCATGAAAAATTGAGCTAACAGATATTGAACAACAACAAGCAGAGGAGCAATTTTCTTGAAATACTTTCATTAAAAATATGAAGACCAGAAGCCAAATCAACAGCAACAAGAAAACCTCTTTCCCTTCCCAAATTCATTTACAATCACTCGCAGTACTGTTACCACGAGCATGTGGCCCATCCAAGCTTTACATTGAATTATTCTGTAGGACACTAAAAATCATAACTACAGCCTCATGCATGGAAAATAATTCAAATCAATCCTATGGAATAAGGCCTTAAGGTTACAGATGTAAATTGTTTGCAATAACCCTAATACATCTCTCACAGCCTTTTTATTGTAGATATTGCTGATTGATTTGCTGTATTAAAGTGCAGCAGAGATTGTTGTGCTATGAATATAATATTAGCTTGTAAATAGCATGTATATAAATGTGTCATAACCCATTTAAATCAGTTAACCTTTCCCTTTTAGTTAGATCTGGAGATCTCCAAACTTTTTTTTTTTAATGAGAAAGTGATAAGCAGTGTACAGAATGAACATCCTAATTTTCTTTTAATGTCATTTTAATGTCTTCAATTTATTTCTTTTCTTAAACAAATGTCAAGTTCAGTTGAAAATGATAAGTCTTGGCTATTGTTGTACGTACATCTTTTGTGCTCAAAGTTACTAACAAAATGTTAATCAGGCTTATTTCCTGCCCAGTGCTATTAGCTTTTGCTTCAAAGCAGAGCTTCTAAGATATAAAGACAGTTTTTGAACAGTCAAGACCTCCCTGTGGCATTAGAAATTAAACTCACTTTTTCTTCTCCTTTTTCTCAGATTGCTTATTCCATCAGGAGTAATTTACTCTAATTAGAGGCTGCGTGTTCTGAAACTGCAACTCTTTCTCCAGGACAAGTTAAATGATGTTGTGTCACTAGTTGCTATGCCCCTATCAACTTCATAAGCAAACTTTAAACCTGAATAAATTAAACCGAGAAACACAACATTTGTCAGACTGGATCAGACAACTGGTCTATCACAGTGCCATGCCTGTCACTGGCAACGATCAAACACTTCATGCTCTTGAGCAAGACAAAATATGCCTAGTGCAACCAAGGCAATATTCTTCACAGGGAGGGAAAATGCCTTCCTGACCTCCATAGGTGATGGATTATCTCCCTGAAGCTTAAGATTTTATTATGACTTCACTTTTGCTTCTTTGACTAGAGGGAAAATAGATATCAAGTCAGGATTGCTTATGTGTAAAACCAAACATGTGCTCTTTATGCAACTTGATTCCTCTTTCCCGCCATTGAAACAAGTATCTTGAAGTGGCTCGTGCATGAGTGCTTGATTTCACAGAAATTGAAACAGCTCATATGAATGAGTGCAGGATCTAAGGACAGTTTGGGGCAAATTGTCACCATTTCCCCTTCTGTAGCCTACAGCATGTCCTAGTCTTTGCAGCAAAGTTTACCAAATGGTTTCTTGTTCTTTCAGTAGTGTAATGTGCCCCCACCTCTCCAATAATATAAGTAAGATTCTTTTTTTCCTCTCTCATTTTCCGTTGCCCTGACTGCTTCTATTATGTGAGGTTTTGGGGTTATTTGGTTTTGGCCTGCTTCTTTTTTTTTTCCTACATAATCGCTCCTCATTAGACCAGGATATTCCTAGGTGATACTATATATTTAATATACATCTTTGTGAGACAGCTGTTTCAGTCACAGCAACATTTGCCTTAAAGTTATAGGATCAAAGATGTAAGACATACATAATAAAGCAAGAGAGTACCATTCTTTGGTTCACAATGTCACCATGATGATGTTGTTGCTTTCTGGCTTTTTTCATTTTCTTATTTGGGAGGATCCTCTGTGGATTTATTTTTTACCTAAGCTGTCACAAACAACATAAATAATGTCAAACAGAAAACTCCCCCAGTAAAACGTTTTCTTTAGAAAAGCCATTCTCTCCGTCTTCCTCTCATGACTTCTCAACTTTCAGATTAAAAAAAATAATTTATAAATCAGTTATTTCACTTATTTTCACCCATAGGCATTATACTCAGCTTGGTTGAATTTCATAGGGGACATTAGGGACAGAGGTGTCTACATCTGTATAGCTTTGCTTTTTAATTGCCCAGTCATGTTAATTAAAACATCTTAAAGCACTGTTATTAATAAACATCTGACTTATTGCCTACTTCCTCATCCAGATTATTAGCCCATATGTTATTCAGTATTGGCCTTAGCTACATCACTGACTTTTCTCGGAGTTGAAGATTCAAAATTGTTTTGTATTCCTCTCTTTCAGTTAAATAGTCTTCTGTCTTAAAAAAACCCCAACTCTTCACTTTTCCTGTTGTTTTTTTTTTATTTTTTCCACTGTGAATACTGCTTTACAACAAACTTTACAGCTCTTATTTTAAAGAAAAGATTAAAAGTAATTATATTTTTGAGCTCACCTTTTTTTTATTTAAAGTAGAAGTCTGAGGAAGATCAATTTTAAAGGTTTTTTTTTCCTGCACCAACTTAACATTGTATTATAATTTTATCTCTAAAATTTCAGTTAGTATCCAATGAGCAAAAGGGAAGCAATGTCTTTTATTCTTCAGCTTTTCCTTATTTTCTGAGATTCTTAAATGTTGAGTTTGATTTCAAGGTTTGTGTTTCTGTTATTTTTCTGGTGAAGCTGCTTAACCCTGAAATGTGGAAAAGAATTCTGCTTTTGAAATAAGAGTTGTCACTTCCCTGTTTTGGCTTGAGTAACACATATAAAGGTAGGAGGTTTAAACAGTTAAGAAAATGGGATACAGCTTTTAAAGATGAAAGCATCTCAATAATAGTTATAATCATTCCATAAAAGAGAGGTGTAATTATGGCTGGTCCAGAAAAGAGGGTGGCAGAGGAAAGGCCATCAATAGTGTATTTAGAAATAAGAAAACAGTATTTTAGAATGAAAAAGCACTACATTGAAACAGTTGCAACGCTCCATAAAATTACTGGAATTGAGCAACACATTAAGAATGCCATGTGTCGCTTTTTCTTATGACAAGAAAATGCATCTAACTTACTTTGCAGGGTAATGGATCTTTTATAATACATCCTTGGTACACACTGTTCCATCACTTTCAAAAGTGCACAAATTCACTTTCAAAGGTTTGTGCAGTGTCCAGGGCCTTGAAAAACAGATAACACACTTGGTGCAGCTATCACCATTTTGAGAGGAGAGGAGCAAATAAATTGTGGCATTAGTGGGTGAGGCTAGAATAATCTGAACTTATTATGGAGGAGTTAAATTACTCAATAAAAAGCTTGTAACAACTGTTCAGGGGGTTCTCAGCATATACAGAATGCAAAGCATTAAATATCATTATACTCGATCTCATGTAAATAACTGCTCATATACATTGAATATGTCACGTGAATGTACACCTGAATATGTACTTACAACGTACATGAGTCATTTGTAGCAATCCCCGCATTGGTATGACATTCAGCACATAAGTTTTTCTTAAACTGCAATTTTGGGGATTTCGATTTCAGAAATGTAACCTCAAACCAGACCCACTATATAAAATATAATGAAAGATGAAATGGACGAAGAACAGTAAGCACAGTCATAATCATGATTGTTGTCTAAGTGACACATATGAAGTGCAAAGTAGAGCTTTCCAACTTAAAAAGTAGAACCTGCACAAATTTTAGCCATAGTTACTACAGCAAAGCCCCATCAATTTTCAGCTACTGGTAGTACTTATTTGCTTTCTAGACATCAGTTCAGAGGATACTTTGCAAAATAAAACCCCTCAAATATGTTAGTTAATTAGATAATATGCATCATCTATCTCCCATAAAAGAAAACAAAGTCCCTCTGAGGAACTGTGTAGTGATCTGCAAAAATTAACAACCAACATATGTATACAATAAATGCACACAGATCGTTATTAAGATATTGCTCTATCCCTAAGTCATAAATCTTCATTCATTGTCAAAAGTATAGTTTTCCCCTCTTGTTTTCAAAATAAATCCTATTTTTACCATTTCAGATTGACAATAGAGCATTTTACATGAAAAGACAATTAACCACAAGCATTGTACTTCATCTCAATTTAAGCCCACTGTGAGACACAGGGTCCCAGAGGGCAACTCTTTCCACCTTTGGTTGTCAGATGCCTACACTAGGCTTAACCCAATTGCTTTTGGAGGCACCATCTCACTCTGATCACCAAGGCAGCAAGCATAGATAACTACTGTAACGTACTAAATGTCTGATTTCTAGATTATTACAGTTAAGTGAGATAAAGCTTGGCCTTTGTGACAGAAGTTGAGTATGTTAAACAAAAATAAGCATAGTGTCGATGATAGATATATTTCTGAGCATGTCAAGTTTGCCAAGCAGGGAGCTCAGACATTACATTTTCCTTAACGTCAAATATTTTCTTATGTTTGAATGTGACTAAACATTATGTAGGAACACTCCATCTATACAGTATATTTTGGCAGCTCTTTTTGAAAGTCACAAGGACCTTTAGGCAAGACGCAGGGGGCCACATCTTGAAAGCATTGTCTGTCCCCTGGCGACCCCAGGATCACATTCCTAAGTCTCTCCCTTGCCTAGAGAGAAGAGTGACTGCACACACTCTGCAATGCAACACACTCTTTAATAATGAACTTAATAGTGGTGTGAATCACAAAAGATAAAATTCACAAATACTATTCTGCAAAGTTTTAGAACACTCACATTTTCAAAAAGATAATACCCAGTGAGGGGAACATTCATTATATTTGAATGTAATTCAGCTTGCTTCATATCTCTGGTTATTACTCTGATGGAAGGCTGATGTGTGTTAGTATCTAACCTGTTTGGTAGTTTATGCTGTAGCACTGAACCAGGGAGGACATTAATTCACATGGTGACTTTTGGAGCCAGGCTACAATAACTCATAAATATTATATATTCCACTATTTGCTTCTTAGAAAGGGGATTACCATATGAAAACCCAAATATCGGCTGCATGTAGGAAAAAGGAATCAGAGTACACAAATAGACCAGTTTGTAAATCTGGGAGACTAAAGAAGGAAGAACACATGAAAGTGACATTTCATGATTTGTTGAAGACAATTCATACTCTGGCATAAAGCAACAGCCTTGCCTTCATGGCCAATTCCCATCATTTGATTTGAGCTGGTATCATGGCTAAAGTGACTTGATGATAACAGAGCTACTCTAAGAAGCAATCCTGCAGAAAAGCTCAGAAAACCTAGGTTTTCAAGTGGTCATCCTCCCTGCTGTGGCACACAATGCAGCCTCACAAATGTTGAGCTGTGTGCAGCAGGATCTGAGTGGCGGACTGCTGGCTTCAAGCAGCCAGACGCAAGGGAGTCGGAGAAGGGCTGCCCAAGGCACATGGTGAGGACTGGTTCTCACTAGGGAAGCGTGCCAGTGTTTGCTAGGAGAGGTTATACTTATGTAGATGAAGGAAGGCAATACATACTTCTAGGAGTCCTTTCTTTAGATTTGTTATAGATTGAGGCAGTGCTTGCCTCTAAAATGTTTAATGCTTGCAGTTGCACATGGCATAATCATCCCTCTTTCTTTCCTTTCTTTCAAAATTCATATGCCCAGTAGATAAATGGTCATTAAACTAGTAAGATTCTGTAAAAGTTGAAGAAATCAATCTGCAAGTTACCTTCCAGTTTGAGTGGAACATTTCTCTAAACATTATACAATCACTTAACTATTAATTCAGGAGCTAACTCAGCCTTACGCCTTCAGTCTCAAATGATATACTTCAGAATAACTACAGGTGAGGTGTGTATGTGAGTGTGTGTGTGTATCTGTGCATGCATATCTATCTCTGTATATTTATAAAATAGCTCATGTTCTACCATTTGTTGATTATTCTCAAATCTAAGAAACAAACAATAGAACATGAGTTATTTTAAAATAGAATACATTAGTCTCATCATTCATTTGATCCAAATTCCACCAGTGACTTCCAGAACTACTCATTTAAGGAACTCCTTTTTTTTCTGGTATGTTTATTTAAGCATATTTCTTTTTCTTACTATTTCAAGCATCACTGAGCTCTTTGCTTGTCCTTTCCTGAGCTGTATAGAGAGCACTATTATCCTCTCCTATGGCAATTCCCTGCTTAGCTGCCTGTATCACCTTCAAAACTTTATTTTAGAACTTACCTAATTAGCCTTTGATCCACTAATTGGCTATTATATGCGGATCTCTTAGTTCTTTCTTGCACGTACAACTTTGTTCCTTTCATTACGGGAACATAGAAATTGTCATACTGGGACAAAACGATGGGTCACCTACTCTCACATCCTCTCACTTACTGGGGCCAAAGACAAGACATCTCAAGCAGGCGCTCAGCACCCTGAGGCTGCTCCTGTCATTTTCTCTTGTGTAAAACTTCCACTGAAATAATAGGCACATAACATTTTCCCTTTGGCTGCAGGTGTGCACTGAACAGATGTCTTCATGGAACTGTCCACAGTGACATTTAAAACTTTTTCTTTTCCTTGAGAGATTACAGCTAATTCAGAACTTAATAACTTGTACAAATAGTGTAGATGTCATTTCCAAACAGCTTTTGTGTACTTATTTGGGTACTCTGCTCCTTAATGCTGCTAATTATAGGTTGGTTATCCAGGGATACACTTTTCTTGAGAAAGAAGCAAATCTAAGTTCTAAACTTCTTTCCAGCCAAGATGTCTTTTTTTGGTTTCAATGCAAAATGCACTTTTTACGCTTAAAAGAAAGCAAGTACAACTGTTTTCTCATAACAGTCTGATTAATTTTGCTTTAATTTGAAAAAAATATCTATCCTATCTTTTGAAAGGTAGACCTCAAGAAATAAAGAATCATCAATCCTATTTGAAACCTTTCAAAAGCTCAATTCCCACAGTTGCCGATCTTATACACTTAAACTTTGCAAACTAGGCTCCAGAGACTCACAACTCTCATGAAAAAAACCAAATCTCTTAATAAGACTTCAACAGACTGATGAAATAGTTAGTGAATGGCCTTACTTATTATCCACCTTCAGATACTTTAAAAGTTCAAGTTTTCACTCTTTCAAAAAAAAAAAAGAATAAAAAAAGAAAAAAAGAGAGTAGACTAAGAAAAGCACCAGAAGATGAAACCAAAGAATAAGAAGTAAGCAGAACTCTTAATTTTAGTAATAAAATGAAGGGAAAGGGAAAGAGGAAAGAAGAAAGACGAGTGCACCTGGAACACTGTGTCCTGTTCTGGTTCCTACAATTCAAGAAAGATGTGAACAGACTGGAAAGGGTCCAAAGCAAGGCCAAAGGACTGGAGAACCTGCCCTATCAGGAAAGACTGAAGGAGTTAGATCTTTTCTCCATGGAGAAGTGTTAGTTGGCACCTCATCACAGTATTCCAGTGCTAAAAGGGCAGATAGAAAGAGTAGGGAGGCTCTTTCTTCACAGTGAGCACATGGAGAAATCAAAGGACAACGGGTACAAGTTACACCAGGAGAGGTTTCATCTTTCCCACAAAAGTCTGGACCAGATGATCTATTGGGGTTTCTTTCAACCTGGGCTATTCTGTGATTGATTCTATGGTTTGAGAAAAGAGGACAGGGAGCAGAAAAACAAAAGAAGAAAGAGAGAAAAAGAAAAAAAAAAAAGAGGAAACAATAGAGCAACACTTTATTCCAAGACCACAATGTGGAGCACTGCAACAGGCACTGCTCAGGAAAACAAAGTTCTTCACAGTGCTCCCTCCATGCAAAGGGTGAAATGACTGCTAGTGGTGCTTGTGCTTAATTTGAACTCTAAATAAAACAAAATCTGAACACCTTCTGGTTGCCAGGGCTGAATAATTCCAGAGACCTTGCTGTAGTTTCTGTAGGTCATTATACTAATTTAAATTCACAATGCTTTCATCTCTGCTATGAATGTAAAGTACCTCACACTCATCTGTGCTGCATTTTCTTTTCTATGTTTTTAACAGCTAGTTTCAGCTAGTTCCCTCTTAAATGCCTCAGAATTTGTTCTCTCCTTGACTACCATTTTGTTCTTAAAAGAAATCTGAGCTACCTTAATTCAAGATTATACACAAAGAAGCTACAGGAACAGTATCTCTTGGCTTAAATGGAAGTTATTTCCATTTATGACACAGGAAAAGTTGAATTTAATGCAAAAAAAATTACTTTTAAAATAAGGAAAATTAGATTGCAGTTTCAGCTCAGTCACTGTCACTCTGTGCATATGTGTGTGTATTCTTGATTCCTAGGAAATGCAAAGCTATATGACTTGGTTTGACCAAAGGTTAATTTAGCTCAGTTGAACTACCAAGTGGGCAAGAGGTATCTTAAACTGATGAAACTTTGGCCAAAATATAAAGCTTTTTGTATGTGCTTTTCTTCCCTCCTCACAAAGATGTTAAAGTGTAGCCATTCTCATCTGTGGGAGGAAACAGTGAGGGCTTCTTAGGGGTTGGTCATCCTGGAAACTAAATATCCCCTGCCCAGCCCTCAGCCCCTGTTGCAGTGTCATGGTATGATGACAAGAGAATCACTGTCCTCTCTGTCTTGGAAAGCTTCTGGAGCTCTCTTTTCACCATCTACGTGCACCATCCAGGCTGTGTCCATGGTCTTTAACTATGCCTGAACCAGAAGACAGACCAACTTTTTCAGTATGTGGCTTCCACGGAAAGAAAGTTGGCACCCTTATCCTAAGTCCTCCTCAAAATTAGTAAGAAGACCTGTGGGACTGGGAAGACCATAACCTTAAACTAGCCTGAACACAAAACATGGTGCCATATTGGCAGTAACAGAAACTGAATGCCCAGAAAATATCCAGAGTAAAATTATGTTAGAAATAAGGTAGAAAACTAGGCACAGGAACAACTGGGTTTGGTTATCAGAGCTTCTAAGAAACCACCCTTTCATTAGCAGAATCCTGAAAAACAAGTGAAGAAATACCCTCAGGAGCCACATTTTTTCTTCAGAAAAAAGATGACAAATGCGAAGAAAAGAGAATAAGAAAAATAGAGAGAAGCATCTCTGAGCTATTTGAAAAGCCAAGAATGAGAACTGGCACAGAGAAAGCCCATTGAAGAAAGCATCAAAGCCAAATGAAGACTAGAAATGACCATTGCAGAAGTGAAGAGTTGAAATAGCTTTCAATAAAACATTATCTTTCATTTTCCTTTTACTTCACTTTCTTTTACTTTCACTTTTCCATCTTCTTATAAATGTTTTCTCACTCTTCTTTTTTTACTTTAATTTTTGCTCCAAATCCCCTCCTTGCATCTTTACAGTTCATAACGGCATGTGTTAATTTCAGATGTATATCGCTTCTTTACACTACTCCCTGGTTCCTATATTCCCAGTGAATGGTGATGCTTCTCTACCAAGCCCAAAGAGAAAACTAAAATGTAAAATGACATACCTTTATGCTACTTGCAGCCTCTTATGCCATGGAATATGGACAGGCTAAGCCTATGTCCTGGTTTGAGTTAGAACCAAACCAATTATGTTTCAGTGATTTTACTTTTCATCTAAGTCTTTTCTAACTAACTGCACTTTCTGAAGCTAAGCATGTTATTGCAGACACCGTCTGCTTTCTAGCAGTGATAATGCTCCACAGTTAGCGCTACTACCAAGGATTGGTGTGCAGACCAAAGTCACTGCTGACACTTGTGTACCACATCGGGGGGTGCAGAAAAAGAAAGGCCGCACCTGCAGGGAGGAGCGGCCAGGACAGGTGACCCTAAACTGGCCAGTGAGGGATTCCATCCTATATATGTCATACTCAGTATAAAGCTAAGGGATCACGAGGCTCTCAGCCCTTTGCCCTTTTTTCTTCCCATCGATCCTTCCACTGGCATTCGCTTCCCTTGGAGGCCTTCTTCCCTTCTTGGACTCTCTCATGCCTTTGATCCCAAGTTGTGTGTTCCTGAACCCAGCTCCTGTACCCGGTTCCCATCTCCTGCTGAGCCCAGTATGGGACTTTGCCAGTGCCTGCATAGCCTCAATGATGACAAGGACATAATTCCCATCAGGGGGATTTTGGGTTCGATACTAGTTTTCTGCATATTTGTATATATCCCATTTTATTATTATTATCTTCATTAAAATTGCTTTAATTTTCTTTTCTAATCTGGAAGCCTCTCTCTCATTCCCTTCCTCTCCCATTTGGGAGTGGGCCATAAGTGTCCCTCCCTTATCCTCTTTCTCTTCCTCTATTGGGAGTGGTTAACAGAGGGGTTAACAGAGAGTGTCTGTTGTAAGTCTGGTGGATTGAACCTAAATCTCGACAACCTACAAATTATTTACTTAGAACACCCTTAAAATAAAAAAGCTCATCTACTTCTATCCTCTTTGAACTGGAGTTTTCCATTTTGAATAATTTCTCCGATTACATACAGCAGTCATAAATATCCAACAAATAAATACGCTTTGAAAATAGCTCCCAGTAAAATTTCCCATAAGCATTATTTGGATTGGCAAATCTCTCCCTACTAATTGTTTTTGAATACTCCACTACTGCAGACCAACAATATCTTCCATCAGTTTTAACTAGACAAATAAAAGGTGCATACTTTTCCCATCACCAAAAACATAACTCTGTCACCAAGATCTCCTCACTTTGTGGAATTCTGTGAATAAGTAGATAAATGTTTGACTTTTTTTTTTTTTTTTTTTTTTTAATAGTGCAATTGACCAAATTCCTTTAAAGGTTTTCAAAACCATTTTTTTTCAACACCTGAAAGAAAGAAAGCTGTAATTTTATACTTCTTTTCTCAAGTGATCTCTATGGTAACACATGGTACAATAATTCTCTTTGTGAATAGTTTTATTTACAATTTACCAAACTGCAGTCCTTAGAGGAGTTGTTTTATTTTTTTGTTAAAATATAGAGGTTAACAAAATGGAACATTTTTGCTCAAATGAAGTTCAGCACTTTTTAACACTCTCATATGGAACCAAGATTAACTTTCCATTTTTCAGTTTTGCACTATGTTTTTTTCCATAAGCACTCTGTTTCAATTTCTACTTACATACGCAAAGTTTTGAGCAGAGTTGTTTCAAAGTCTACCCTAACTTTTTGAAGGAATGCAAAAGACTTTAAGATGGCTGCCATATCAATATCAAATACTTAACTATATTTTGATGTGCCATTTTTAAAGCCACAAAATAAGCATTGGAATACTACATGTAGATGTGCATGTTCCTAGCAACTAAAACTCCTCACAAGTTTCTGATACTAGAATACAGGAAAACAATTTTACTTAGGAAAATCTGAATTTATTCAATTTCAGTAAGCATTTTTGTAAATCTCAAAAGACTATATTCCTTCCTACAGGTTAAGGAGGAAGAGCAAATTGCTGGAAACATGATAAAACACAAAGACATATCTTGTGGGTCAGCTGTGAAGCTAAATAATTTCATTTCAACTATGTGTGTATTTAATGTTAGACTTATGACAACCTCAGAAAGGGATGTTGGAAAAAGTAATTATGAAACCAGACATGTTCATGAAACTCTCCTTGCATATTCTAAAACTCGGTTCCTCATTTGAGAAATATAAAAACCCCATGAAAAAAAAACATCAAACCCACGCAAACTCACCAAACCCCACCAAAACCCAAGAACTCTGCAACATAGTCTGAAACATGGTCTAATTATATTCTATTTACATGACAGCTGAGCTGGTTTTAAGGCCATATTTCAACTGAATGAAAGCTTGAGAGTCAATCAAAGGAATAAATACATATCAGTGTTACGATGCTTAGGATGAATTCATGCCTTCTCCATAGGGGAAAACACTTTCCATAGAGTTTTGAGGGGCTGTCCCCTCCTATCAATGCACAATGTCTCAGTGCCATATTGTTCAAAGATGGTATTCAGTGAACACGAAAGGAAATTTGCTTGTCTGCAGAAACCCAGGAGATTATACCATTTTTCATGTGTTAGTTACTGAAAACAAGAAGCTCTTTCCCTTACTCACTCCCACCTGTCGCTATTGTTCTGAAGTTATTTACAAATAAGGTGAAAAGCACTTCACTGAAGCATTTAATGTTGGAGCTTATTTGTATGCAGAACACATGGTACTGAATAAGGTGCAGAAAACATTACTCAGTACAAAAATACGCTATGGGAATTATGGTGTCATCTTCAGAATCTGACAAATTGCCCAGCATATGAAATGTTTAGACACTAGTGGCTTACTTGGGATGCACATGAGTGGCAATAAAATCATAGGGTCTCCAAGACAAAGTTAGAATTTTGATTTGATTGCAGAGAAATTCTGGCAGGACCCTTTTCAAGCTGCAGTTGATTTCTTTAGCTAGAATTTGGCATGTAAACAAAGAGAAGATTTCGCCATTTATTTAATTCCTTATTTTTTGATTTCTGTGCCATGTCCCTGATGATAACTTTTATTTTTTCTTCACTCGTAAACTGCTTATTTCTGTAGTGGCACCTGGGATAGATGGCAAACTAACAACACAAATGTAAGTGCTAGAAGGAAAACAAACCTACAAAGCCTGTTGCAATGTAAGGGTGCACAGTGTTCGTGTATCTTGGCATCTTTAAAGAGAACTCACCCCCTCAGCTGTCATTTTTATTCCAAGGTGATTCATCTTTTTTCTTTGGAGTAAAGAATAGAGAAAAAACCCAATCAGTTGCTGTGGTTGTACAAGGTGAATGTTCTTCCTATTACAGCTGTAAAGTATAGCAAATCTGAAGCTGATCATTGTGAAGGGTGTTGAGTTTTCATGTACACCTCCCACATCAATGCTCAAACCTAGGATGCTTAGTTCTTCTACACCCTTAATGATCTCAGAGCCATCTTTTGATGAACATGTATGGGAGGCAAGGTGCCTGCAAAATATTATTTCCTATAGCCTGCTCAAGGGATCCTCAGACATCCTCCATTTTGACTCAAAGTAATGAATTAGTTAGCACTGTACAAAACCTGTCAATCTAAAGAGCCTGTTTATTCCTGCTAACGGGAATAAGAGTATGCACAAAATATTCTCTGAATGGACACTGGAGTTGAACACCATCAAAAAAACAAAACCCTCTGTCCCTAAAAGTGCTGAAAGAGGACTTTTTCTGTTTTGAAATAAAAAATAAAACTTAAGAGGAACCTGGTCTCGGTTCTATGACTGTAAACTGAGAGATATCCTGCCTAAGGATCCATATTCATCCTCTTTGTGTTTGGCAACTGAATGGAACTAAGAATCTGGTTCTCAGGCTATCTAACCTCCTCCTTCTTTTTAATATAGTTTTCCTCATATTTCACGGATTTAGTCACCTACTTCACGTGAGGAGATAGTGGGTTTTCACAGGACAGAGGAGGACTGAGCTTTTAGTTCAGTTGTAAAAGCACTAGAATAATCCTTTTGCATCTATATGCCAACTGCAGCAATCCTCTCTAGTCTCTATCCAGAAAATGATGAATCTTTTCATTATCTTACTGAAACCAGTAAGACAATGTTGGCTCTTACTATTAGACTCCGATCAACATTTTTTGGATCAGGGCCATGAAGACTTTCTTTAATATGCATGCTTATGCCACCTAATCACAAAAACCTGCCAGTGTCTTTGCAAGCACCACAACGTGCACTGAGCAGTGAGTGCCTTTGGATCATTGAAACTGAAGCACGTTCATAAAATACTCAAAACAACAGAGTTGCAAAACCCCAAAATTTTACCAATCAAAAAATCAGATCGGAAAATAGAAATGACACCACTTTCGCACAGTCACCCACAAAACAAGATCTGACAGTCTGAGATATGTAAGGAAGTCCTCTTTGCAGTTGAACACTGAGGTGTTCGAATGACTGCCACAAATGTTCTGCTAGGTTCCAAGGAGAGAAGTGTTTTGGAGTGCAAGACAGAAGCCTGAGTGTCACAGGCGACTATGGGTTTCTGATGAACATATATAACACAGGTTTTATCTTACATATTAATCACATTTTCCTGTGCCTTTGGGATTCTATAATGTTAGCGTGTTTATAAGGGACCCAGTGGGATGTCCTATTCTTTCCATTTCACTGGAGGACCACAGTGCTGGGAAAAGACAATGTAATTACTGAGATTTTATACCTTTGTTTCTGTTGAGTGACTAAGAGTCTTTGCCTTAATGTGATTTTTGTACTAATATCTTGGGGGAAGTGCAGACAGGGAAGATAGTCTCTTTCTGGATTAGAAGAATAGATATTAAAGATGAAATGAAAAAGAGCTGAATCAGGATGCAGATTGGGAATATACTAACCACCATGTGGTCTTCTTCAGATTATTTTTTTTTTAGAAAAGTTACGAACAGGACAACATGAAAATATTGTATCTCCTGAAGGAGAGTGATAAAGAATGTTGCAACTTATATCTTTACTATGTTAGTTCTCTTGTGATATTTGTGAGCAAGGCTTGTTTGGGGACAGATATAAAATGAGTTGATGGTCTCAGTTCAATAACTCAGCTTCTTTTGTTTCACACAAAAAACATAGGTGCAGATTGCTGCAGATTTGAAGTTGAATGACCAGCGCGTTGTGGGTCATGAAGCTGAAAAACTCGATTCACTTTAGACATTGTGCTTTCCAAGTGTAAAAAAACAATACAAATCCACAACTAGATATATGTTTTAGAAAACCTGTTGTGACATTGATTCCACAAAACCTGTTTTGCGGATAAGCAAATGACTTCAGCTTCTGTTGCTTTTAGTCTGACACCCTTTCAGAAGCAGTAAATTTCACTCAAGGAATGTTAGCAGAAAGCTGACTCAATCTGTAACCCTAAATGAGGCCATTCAGTTCTAGTTAGAAAAAAGTGTTCCTGAGTAAGTACACAACTGACTTCGGAAAACAAACACCATTCAGATTTCAGCCGTTTCTAGCAGGTAGGTACTAACCAGAATTTCTAATGTGTTCGTCCGGTGTGTTATCTGTCAGCGCAGCAAAACCTGAGTTCTTCACAGAGGCTAATAGAGGGTGAAAGAAGTGTGGTTTTCAATCCACATCCTTCCAGGCTTCCTAAATTATAGCAATATCAGACCCATTTTAGTTGTTTTCAGGAACGCACGAGTCCCGCCTGGTTTGCCCAAGTTCCTTCACAGACCTTCCAGCACATGTTTTCTGGCACCTATTCCAGCTGGCATTGTCAAACAGGGGACCTGTTATTTCATGTACAGCATGCAACAGTATCACAGGGTACATGGTAACACATGCACTGCATTCTGCTTCCGGAAGAGTGCAAGACTACTCACAGTCATAAAGCTTCTTCCCAAGAGATTATATTTCAGCCAGAGTATCACGTCCTAAGCATCATGTTATTTAAAACTATAATGATCCACGGTTGACAAACATACAGGTATTAGCTTTAACAAGGATTGATTACATGGGTAATTATCAGTTGCAACTGTGCTATGTCATGTATTACGGTAACAGCAATGCCAGCCATTTTATGTTGTGATTCTTTTCCCAAACTGTTAATGCCCTAAGTTAATGATTTGATAAAGTTCATATTGCTGATATAATCAGATCACAGCTGCTCTGGTAATGAGTGCTATAGAGATGTCTATAAGTAGGTTATCTAATTAAGTATTAACATATCCATTGCAATATCCATCATTATGCTCTAATGCTGTCCTTCCCAAATACCCATTTTGGGAATCTTTATTAGTATAATTTGCCCTGGGGCTCACCTGCAAAATGAAATACACTGACACTTACCTAGCACAAATCCCAGTGGAGCTTTTGTGGGCTCTGCTGCTACCACCACATGGAGAAAAGCTGGCAGGAGGATATCTCCACAGCTGGGGCTCCACTGCAGGTGCTCCCACTGCTGCCTTGCCAGGCAGGAGCATTCAGCAACCATGAGTCTGTTCCTCCAAAATCAGGCACCTTTTTATTCAACAGCTTTTTAAATTTCACACTTGGGTAATACACCTGTGACTTAGGAGTCTTTTTCTTCAGGTTTTGGAATCATTGTGGCTTGGGATTTTTTCCTCTCCCTTCTCCCCACTAACTATGCAGGTTAAAAATATATTATTGTGGGGTGAAAGCTAATATTCTGACACACAGGTCGATGACCACTGGCTTTTTAGAGAACACACCAAGGTCTGGAAAGGGCATACACAGGAGCAAAATATAATTCAGAGTGCTACAGGAACCAGAACACAAACAAAGAATGATGGGGCAAGCTGAGACAGGAAGAAACTGGATACTGGAATGGCATGGCACTCTGCCTTGATGTTTTCTGAAGACAAAGGAACATGACAGCCTCAGCCAGACAATCTAATGTGGAAAGAGTTTTCAAGTGGAAAGATTTTTAGGTTTCATAGTGACTTCATAAAGAAATATCTTGGAGGTTTGGATCTTGAATGAATAAAAAAATATCACATCAGTGTCTAGGACAAGAGGTACCATGGATGTCTCAATGTATCATGAAGCTTTAGAAGACTGAAGTCCTTAAAGGAATGTTACACCCTAACTGAAATACAAAGGTTGGTTATTATAGCCATAAGTGAGACTATCCATAATCAATGGCATTGGATCTAGACAAAATCCCATGTTTATATAAAAGGGTGACTAGACACTGTCACTACTGAAGACATTTAAGCAGTACATGAAGTACGAATCCTCAGTTCTGACATACCCAAGTGCTACTAAACACAGAATACATTAAATTTCCCCTTTTCAACAGTAAACTTCACTGGGTTAGAGAAAACACTGCTATTTCTTTCTTTTAATTCTTTTTCCTTTTCTGTAGTTGTCCTGCCTTCATCAACTTTACCAGGTTGGTTCTCACCAAAGATTTAAAGAACAGTACATAAACTCTCACAAGCAGGATCTGTCAACAAAGTACACTGGACAGCATTATGCCACAGAACAAGACAATAACTGTCATTGATGTGTATTGATGATATGTAAGTAAAGACTAAGGGATCTAAGAAGGTGTTTAATAACTTGGAAATGCAGACTAAGGAAGATTAGAAAACAGGGTGGTGGTCTCTGGGCCTAAAGATGGGACGGAGCCATCTGTCCCAAATGACAAATGAGGAAGAAGATAAACAGGTGACAATATAAGAGATGAACTTTATTTTAGGGAAAGCTGGTCTGCAAGGCATCTTTTAAAATGGAGATTTCATTTTTGCAGTGTTTCTGTTTATTTGGGGGGAGACTATAATAAGATTTGATATGAAAAGACATTCCTCAGCTAATTCATATTCTCTGCCTTCTGATCTACCACCCAAATGGCCTGGTTTGTCTGCACTTTTGTTGCATGCTAAATAATGAATATAGTAAGTGTTTAGCAATCCAAAAAAGCATTGAAACCCTGGAGATTGGTGAATAATACATTAAGAAATGTAATTTCATTAGTACTATGTTTCTTTTTTTATTATATAAAATGCTCAATAACTGGATGAAGAATAGAAGCATGCATGACTCTTACTTTCTGACTAATAAATTCAGCAGAGTGAAGGAAAATCTACAGTAAAATAAATTACTGTTTCTGCAATTATGACTGTTCTTCTTGAATCAGAATATCTTAACAATGAGTGTGCTTAGCCATAGCAATCCCCAGAAAGGAACTCAAAGCCATCAAATTAAGCAAAATGAGACCTCTGTAGATCACCTGTAAGAAATCATTGAGACAACTACACTGGGAATATGTTAAAAGGATTCTGCAATTATGCGAACATCAGTAACATCTAAAGCTGTTATACCTATGTCAAAAAGTGACAAAAATTAATTCAGAAACATGAATGCAATCATGAATTGCATAGATGGTGTAAGGAAGAAATTACGTTTTCAGAAGGAAGTTCCGCAATCAGATAGGTGCATTAGGCAATATTTTCATTGGAAGCATTAGACGTAAATGACAGAATGAAGCAGAACAGCAATTCAGAAGCTTCACTTGCCCATATAGGCAAGAAGTCAGTTCTTGGTCACACTCCAAATATATCCTTTTTGAACACTTTTGTGTCTCAAAAAACATAACACATGCCATTAAGCACTCCCAGAAAAGTATTTTTTCATCATCCCATGTATTAACTTCATCTGCCTCAAGGTTTTGTTTAGCATCTGCCACTGCAGCATCTTAGAGCTATTCTGGCCCAACATGCCCCGTGTGCAAACATTTCAGCCTGCTGACAAAGTATAGAACACCTTCCAGTTGAAAAAAAAATATAAATAATATTTTATATTATTAGAGATGAAAAATAAAATCTGTATCTAAGAGATTTATTGCATAGGGTTTCTTTAAGTATTTTATAAAGCGAGGACACTTTTAAAGAATTCTCCATTGCAGAATTTTCACTCAAATTCATCTTACAAAGAGTCATATCTTTCATTTTAATGTCCTGTACATTTCACACATTGCATATGATCTGTTTTTATTGTTGCTTTCAGGTTTCTTTCCATTCTCCAGGGGAAGCTTGACTGGAGAAGACATTATGTACAAAAATGTGTGACTCTAGCAGAAAAAAATATTTTCCTGACATGGTCAGGCATCATCTAACAGAGTTCTTTTAAAAGTTAAGATAGAGTTAGGGTGACTGATGTATTACAGCTGCTGTGATGTTAGGAACAAAATCTGTGTGTAAAGGAACTACAAAAGTGGTATTTCAGCTTCGGGTTTCAGACACTCGGCTTAAGACATCTTGCAGCCCAAGCGTCTATAAGCAAGGTCAATGACCAAGCTCCCATGAGGAGGACTTTGTCAATACAGCTGATGGAGACTGGAGAGATATTCAGCTCACACTAAAACAGATACTGGGACCTGCCAAGCTGAATGGTTTCCCCATTCCTTTGACTGCACTGACTAGAATGAGATAGCTTGCTTGCATGCTCTGTACATCCAGTGTAGACATCTAATGTCAGAGAGAGCTAAATTCCTTTACTTAAACTTTGACTTATGATATGGCAATACGGCTATGTTCAATATGCTGTTTGTTGTCCCAACCATACCTGGCATCGCAACACCTTTTCCCCTGAGTTTTTAACTTAGTGGGGAAATGGTACATTCAAGGATGTTTTAATGCTTTATTTGGCCAGTCACCAAAGCAAGCTGCTCCAGAGCTGGCCCAGCCCAAAGCAGAGTGGTAGATCTCAGTGTACAAGGAGTCTCCTGCATTTTTCCTTTGGCAGGGAAGCCAGGGAAGCAGAGAGACCTGCCCGGAGCCAGAAGCTCTTGTGAGAGAGGCTGATGAGGCCTTAGCATTGACAGGGCAATGGGTCCATGTCTGTAAAAGAAGCCTTTAGGGAGTGCAGCATCCAGAGTGGGCAAAAAGATCATGGCATGTCAGCCAGAGTCCGGTGTGGCAGTCCGCGCAGCAGTTTGCCCAGGAAGAGTGCAGAAAGCTCTGCATCAGGGAGCTCTGATCAGGGAGCGATGGTTTCCACCATGCAGAAAGCTGTGGTCTCTCTAAGCTCTGCACCCACCACAACTCATGCAGTTTCCCAGGTAGATAGAGCTCCACTGGAAATGCCACCACCCAGGTGTCAGGCTGCAGGCTGTGCCTTGCTCCTACACCAGTACAGGACAGTATCAGTGAGCACCACTGTGGGAGGTGCACACAGGTAGGGGAATAGGGGAACTCCTCCGCTTGGTGATAGAGCTCCAGGAGGAGTTGAGTGGGTTGAGGAGTGTCAGGGAGTGCAAGAGGTAGACTGATCACTGGAATCACATCCTGCCTTCCCTGAGACAGGCCCAAAAATCAGACAAGATGCAGAACACAGAGGATTCCCTTTCCTGTCTCCATTTGGCTGAATATAGTGACTGGAAGGAGAGCAGACAACAGCAAGAAGTTCCTGCCCAGCACAGCAGGCGCATACCCTGAGCAATATCCCACCTTCCCAGGTCCCACTGTAACAGGTACAAGGCCCTGCAAGTGGAACTTAATAATAATAACAATGAGGATTCATCTAGCTTAGAAGTGTCACTGAAATTAAGTTGGTCTACGCCCTGCATCAAATCTTATTCTACAAAGGAAAAAAGACAGGTCATTGTCATAGGTGACTCCCTTCTGAAGGGAACAGAAGGTGCAATATGCAAACCAGACTCACTTCTCAGGGAAGTCTGCTGCCTCCCTGGGGCCAGGGTTAAAGATATGGTGAGAAAACCTCCTACGTTGGTACAGCCCTTGGATTATTATTCATTATTGACTTTTCATGTAGGCAGTGATGAACTTGCAACAAGAAATCTGAGGACAATCAAGAGAGACTTCGAGGCCTTGCTATAACTGGTCAAGGGATCATCAGCACAAGTAGTGTTCTCCTCTACTTCTCCAGCTGCAAGGAACAAGGGAAGAAACAGGAAGATAAACCAGATCAATACCTGGCTCTGAGCCTGGTGTCACTGGCAGGACTTCAGTTTTTTTCATCATGGGTCCATTTATACAACATGAGGCATACTAGTGACAGATGGGATACACTTTTCTCAAAGCA
>JAVSBS010016994.1:43039-86797 GCA_033124195.1 Coracias cyanogaster
TGAATGCCCTCTGTGCTTCAGTCTTTAATAGTAAGACCAGTTGTTTTCTGAGTGCCCAGCCCACTGAGCTGGAAGACAGGGATGGGGAGCAGAATGAAGCCCCCACAATTGAAGAGGGAATGGTCAGTGACATACTACACCAATTAGACACACAAAAGTCTATGGTGCTGGATGGGATCCACCCAAGGGTACTGAGTGAGCTGGTGGAAGTGCTCACCAGGCCACTTTTAATCATTTATCTGCAGTCCTAGCTAGGCAGGGCAGTCCCAGTTGCCTGGAGGTTAGCAAATGTTATGCCCATCTACAGGAAGGGCTGGAAGAAGTATCTAGGGAACTACAGGCTTGTCAGTCTGATTTCAGTGCTAGGGAAGGTCATAGAGCCTATCATCTTGAGTGCTATCATGCAGCACTTAGGGGACAACCAGGCGGGTCAGGCCCGGTCAGCATGGGTTTGTGAAAGGCAGGTCCTGACTGACTAACCTGATCTTCTTCTATGACAAGGTGACCTGCTTAGTACATGAGGGAAAGGCTGTGGATGTTGTTTACCTGGACTTTAGTAAAAATTTTGACCCTGTTTCCCACAGCATCGGCTGGAGAATCTGGTTGCTCATGGCTTGGATAGGTATATACTTCACTGGATAAAAATCAGCAGTATGGCTGGGCCCAAAGAGTGGTGGTGAAGGGAGTTCAAACCAGTTGGTGGCGAGTCACAAGTTTAGATTGGATATTAGGAAAAACTTCACTGAAAGGGTTGTCAAGCACTGGAACAGGCTGCCCAGGGAAGTGGTGAGGTCACCATCCCTGGAGGTATTTAGAAGATGGGTATATGTGGCGCTTAAGGACATGGTTTTAGTGCTGACCTGGCAGTTCTGGGCTAATGGTTGGACTTGGTGATCTTAAAGGTCTCTTCTAAGCAGAACTATTCTATGATTCTATGATTTTTTGCTTAGATCAATCAGCATGTTTTTTGTACTCCCATACTGGATGTTTACATGACTTACATCTGTACCTGTGTATTTACATCAAGATCAGACTGTCTACCTGTACTAATCCTCTAATACAAACTGTGCTATCTTCATCAGACACCAAAGTTTTTCGAGGGTTAATGATGTAAAGGATGAAAGCTACTGTGCAAATAATGTTTACTGAGGGGAAAGCAGGGCCAGATACTCTACCATTCAATAACTGTCACTGCATACAATATACAGATGTTTCCATCTGCTTTGTTACTTCTAGCTAAATTTGTATTATTTAGGCTATTACAAGTCCAGCATGGATATGATTTCTATTAACAAGACACAGGTGTTCTCTTTAATTCCCTCTTTCACTATTTGCTTGACAACACATTTTACTTCAGCTGTTGGGTGTTATTGCTTTAGGCAGCTTAATGCTATAAAGCAAACACAATGTACAAATTATATTTTGGACCTGCTGAAGCAAACAGACTTTTAAGATGTGCCATTTAAATAACAAATTCATAAAATACGTATTTGCTTTTTTCTTATTTTTATTATTACATAAGTTGATTCTGGAACAGTAAGTTCTTATTCTGAGAGTACTTTGACTGCTATGCAACTAATGAAACACCGCACTTTTAAATTATTCTTTTGAAGCCAGACTGAAACCAAGAAGCAATTCATGCCCCTTCCTAACTATCCTGAACTCTGGAGACTTGTTAGTTATTTAAATAATGGAGATAAAATAGAGACATTACTTAAAGCCAAGAGGGCAAACAGTCTCTGAGAACTGGACTACACCTTAAAAATAATTAAGGAAATAAACCACAGAGAAAGTGGCAAACAGACAGCTTTGCTCTCTTTTTTTTAGCAAATTAGCTGAAGCCTTTCTGTTCACAGCGAAATAATTCATAGCCCATTCCCATTACAGCCCCTGCTCTCTTCCACGCAGCTCATTCACTCCATGGTCATTCCTCCCACAATCTTACTCAACAAATTGCTTGCAACTAATTGGTTGACAAACTTTAATTGCTCCATTTACAAGTAATGGTGCGATATTCCATCATTTAGGGAATACTTCGCCTAAACTGAGCCAAAAATTCAATACAAGAGATAAAATTAGGGGAAAAAGAAAAGAAATTATTTCTTCTATTTCCTTGACATGCCAGTTTTAAATATGGCTAGTAAGTGTTGGCAGTCTGCTTTTAAAGGGTGATTAAAAATAAGAATGAAGATGAAAACTAACAAGAGATGTCACTGAAAAACTGCGTGTGGGAAGCTGACAGTAAAACCAGCATCCCTGAGAGTACAATAAAGGTTCAGTTGTGGAGGTACAGAGCAGAGCCAAATCTCACACTGTTTCAAGAAAAAATAAACTTCATTCCATTTCCTTCTCAGAATCACTTGCCTCCTTTCCTCCACATTTTTAAATCATTACCACGCTCAAAACAGATCTCAAACACAGCTGTAAGGAGACAGCTCCGCTTGTAAAAGGCAATTCATCCTTGGAGCAACAAAGCTTCAGTTTCTTTCCAGTATAAACCAAAGGTCATCTCTAGCAAATGCAAGTGTTTCCTAAGGCTTACTTTTACTTCCTCATGATGGGTAAAATGTAAATATGCCCTTCTGTCACAAAGAAAATATCAGAATATATCGTAATTGAAGAATGGGATTCATTTTCAGCTGTAAAAATGGAAGAAATGTAAGCTACACCGTTAAATCTGTAAGAACAACACTATCTCCTTCTGCGGTATCTCCACATATTTGAAAAATAATGCAATACTTTTTCAAATTTCAAAGATACTATTCAAGGGACTACTGCACATATAAAGGTAATGATAAATTCTCAGGTATCCATAATATCTGGCATGAGGTCTGAAATAGCTACTAAATACCTTACCTGAAACCGCTTCCTGGCAAAGAAATGAATGTTCCTATTAACCAGCACTGACTGTACAATAAGCACCATTAAAGGGAGTTTATCAAATTAAAATCAAATCAGTTTCATGAGATGATTTAAAAGTAGTTTCAAGGAGTACATCTGCCCATCAATTACCCTAGCAGTGGGCCTGATCTAGAAGAGAACTTTACAGAAAAGTTATTTTATAAAGCATACAAATAATAACATTTTCCTCAGCTATTTTCATGCCTGTGTTTAGACACATTTAAAAATATTCATGGATTGGGGAGAGGTAGTAAAGAGAGAAAGGCAGAAAAATTTTCCACTTGAGAAATATCTTTCTCTTTGTTTTCAACAAGGTCTCTAAAACTAAAGGTAAGACTGAGTAGCTGGGGAAAACCAGTGTATATGAAACACTGTCACACACGCTAAGGAAATAGAGCAGGTGAAATATTTCAACTTCTATTACCTTACAGTTATTGTAACTTTATGTGTGCCTTGAAACAGCAAAAGTACTTTCAGATGCAAGTGAGATTTCAAGCTGATGATGCCCTATTACAAAACCAATATTTAAATCTATGAACATGTCAAGCAGTCATGTCATTAACAGAGTACTTCCACCTATTTAAACATAACACTGTTAAACTTTGGCAATCATACAAACAATCTTAATGGACACACATGTGCATGTTTGTATGTAATACATGCATACGTGCACACATGCACACATGTATAAGAAAGCCTCTGCATTAAAAGTCTATTAGGATTGACTTTTTCAGCTACCATGCCTGAATCCCTTCTCAGATGCTGCAGGTGTGTCCTGGCTCTTGCAGATGACCAGAACAGCTGTGGTTGTATACCTCATCCCCTCCCCAGGAAACTGTACTCAGAGCCCCCCCTGATATTCCTCAGAAAAACCTCCCCTGAGACCATGTTTCCCCAAGCTTGTGTTTTCAGCTGGAGCTCCTTCCTTTATTTCTGTCAGTCATTGATTCCTCTGTGTAATCTTTGATACCCTAGTGTGGGTTTTCTTTATTTATGTTATTCCATGAAGTGTGAAGAATTCATTGTTTTCCAGGAGATGATGTTCCTACCCAGCTGTGTTTTTATTTTCATTAAAACTGAGAGAGTATCTCCAGCTGCAGGGGAAGCTGAAGAGTAAATCAATAAATAATATTCCAGCAGAAATTTATTTTGGAGGTACCACTTCACCTACACGGTGGCCACAGTAGTGTAACTTCAGATATTGTGGCAGTTTTTACTTGTTAAGCGCCAATACTCTGCTAGAAATAATGTTCAGGCTAATTTCATGGGTCCAAAGCTGCTTTTGCTTTATCCCAGCTCTTCTACTTGTAAAGTTTCATGGATTTCAAATTAGTACTGTTATGCAGAAGCTTCCCAAGAGAAGATTTAAAACACTTCTACATATTTGCCACATCATGTTTCCTGGCTTTATGTCATTCAATGTAAACTACAGCTAAACACAGCAGGCCAAAATCACAGCTGGTATCAATCATATCAGGTCCTTTAAAATCAATGGAGCTGGGCTGATTTGTCTCCGCACCCAGATTTTTACTGATACAGGAAAACAGTGTTTTTATAAATATGCAAAATATGTAAATGAGTAAGCTTGCTTTGCTTAATTTTGATGCCGAATGAACACTGGTTCCAAAGACAGCTGGGGATAATGTTCCAGATGTCATAAGACAGGATCCAATCAACACATTATTTCAGCTAAAATTTGCAAAATATTCTTTAGAAGTTGGTGAGCAAGATCTCCCCCTAGACTGCAGAATTTTCACATTCAGTGAGTATAAATATGAGTGACAATATACATGTGTTAAAAGAAACAACCTGTAGAGTTTTTTAATGTCCCCTGTGGACATTAACAATGTGGGCTGAACAATACTTTTGCCTCATACTTCACTGGCAAGTGCTCTAGCCATGTTGTCTAATTCACAGAATCCAAAGGGAGGGACTAGGAGAGTGAAGTACTTTCCATCACAGGAGAAAATCAGGTTTGAGACCACATAAGGAACCTGAATTTGCACAAGTTCGTGGGACCTGATGAGATGCATGCAAGGATCCTGAGAGAACTGGCAGATGAAGTTGCTAAGCTACAATCCATCATATTTGAAAAGTCATGGCAGACTGGTGAATTTCCCAGTGACTGGAAAAAGGGAAACATAACCCCAATTTTTAAAAAGGGAAAAAAGAAAGACCTGGGGAACTACAGGCCAGTCAGTCTCACCTCTGTGCCTGGCAAGATCATGGAGCAGATCCTTCATGCTAAGGCACATGGAAAATGAGGAGGTGATTGGTGACAGCCAGCATGGCTTCACTAAGGGCAAATCACACCTGACAAGTTTGGAGGCCTTCTACAACAGGGTTACAATGTTGGTGGATAAGGGCAGAGCAACCAATGTCATCTACCTGGACTTGTGCAAGCCATTTGACATTGTCCACATAACCTCCTTGTCTCTAAAATGGAGAGACATAGATTTCATGGGTGGACAGCTCAGTGGATAAGGAATTGGCTGGATGGTTGCACTCAAAAGGTTGCAGTCAATGGCTCAATGTCCAGGTGGAGACCACTGGGAAGTAGTGTCCCTCAGAGATCCCTACTGGGACCAGTACTATTTCACATCTTTGTTGGGGACATTGATGGTGGAAAGGAGTGCACCCTCAGCAAGTTTGTGAATGACACCAAGCTGAGTAGCGTGGTGCATACTCTAGAGGGAAGGGATGCCATCCAGAAGCACATTGACGGGCTTGAGAGGTAGGCCTATGAGAACTTCATGAAGTTCAACAAAGCCAAGTGCAAGGTCCTACACCTGGGTTGGGGGAATCCCAAGCACAAATACAGGTTGGACAATGAGTATATCCACAGCAGCCCTGTGGAGAAGTACTTGAGGTTTCTGGTGGATGAAAAACTGAGTACGATCCAGCAATGTGTGCTCACAGCTCAGAAAGCCAATTGCATCCTAGGCTGCATCAAGAGAAATGTGGCCAGCAGATTGACAGAGGTCATTCTCCCTCTCTACTCTGCTCTTTTGAGACTGCACCTGAAGTACTGCATCCAGCTCTGGGGCCTCCAGTGTAAGAAGGACATGGAATTGCTCAAGTGGGTCCAAAGGAGGGCCACAAAGATGATCAGGGGACTGGAGCATATCCTATATGAGAACAGTCTGAGAGAATTGGGATTGTTTAGCCTAGAGAAGAGAGGTTCCAGGGAGACCTTATAGCAGCCTTCCAGTACCTAAAGAGGCCTACAAGAAAGCTGGGGAGGGACACTTCATCAGGGAGTGTAGTAATAGGACAAGGGCTAATGGTTTCAAACTGAAAGAGGGTAGATTTAGATTAGACATAAGGAAGAAATTCTTTACTGTGAGACTGGTGAGTCACTGGAACAAGTTGCACAGGGAAGTTGTGGATGACCCCCCCCGGAAGTGTTGAAGGACAGGTTGGATGAGGCTTTGAGCAACCTGTCTTAGTGGAAGGTGTCCAAGCCCATGGGAGGTCCCTTCCAACCCAAACGATTCTATGATTCTATGACATTGAGGCTACCTCTGCACTATGGGAGCTTCCATACTGAAATTGCCATGCCTGATCGTGAACCCAGGGTGGGAAGATCTGGCTGTGCACTGCTCTTCCTATCCCTTTCTGCTCCTCTCCCTCCATTCCTCTCCATAGAAAGAGAAAGAGGCAGAGAACACCTCGGTGAGATTTCACTACATGGTCTAACTGGTAATCAACCATGACGACTACTCCCCATGTCCCTGGTACCATGGTAAGTGAGTTTATCTCCTCATTGAGTACAGATCTAACCTTATAAAAAAACCATGGAACTTGAGATCCAAAGATCTGCTTTGCCATTCCCAGGGTCAGAATCCTAATATGTGAAAGTTAGCTTTCTACAGGAGGAAGCATATAAAGTCACAAATGCATAAAAAAAATAAATAGGAAAATTTAATTACAGATTATTCAAGAGCCATGCTTTGATCCATCATTTGCCCAGGTTGAGAACGACATATTAAATTTATACTTGTATTCCTAAATAAGTATGTCCTGCTTTTCAAAAATGCTGAGTCCTGCCAGCTTCTATGATCACCAGAGGTGACAACTTTTCAATTCCTCTGAAAGCTAAGTCACATTTACTTTGTCTTATATGACTGCTTTTATTTTCCTCCTAACTGAAGCTGGAAAAGTGGTGCCTTGCCTGTTAGTTTTATTATTTTTTACAGGTATTTTCTTACTTTTCTAACTTTACCATGTATGTTTTTGAAGGTATTATTCAACAATACAGAATATGAAATAAAAATTGTTTAATATAGAAAAATTAATAAGGAAAATTCTTATTTTAATGCACTGTGATAATTTTACATAAGCATCTAATTGGAAGGTTAAAGTATTAATTAAAATATTTATATAAATGCTTAACATACCTTATAATCTGTAGGTAATAAGAAATCAACAGTTTATTTTTGTGAGGATATCTTCAGCGCCATCTGATATCAGTATTTTATTAGTGATGTTAATAAAGTATACAAAGCAGATTTTCAAATCTAAATATCTACTCCAAATAGAGGAGGACAAACTATATTTTGTTTCCTTACCCTTTACTGAGCAGAAAAACATGTTAGTTTTCATATTTAAGTGACTTGGAAAATTTGAAGAGTGACCCCTCTGATCCTTTATCTGAGTAGTTCCTTTCATTATTTCATTGTGTATCTATTATTACTTACTGGAAGGTTTGTTCTAATAGAGTCATGATGACTATGATGTATTTCCCATTCTGCAGATAATGTTTCACATTCTGCTGTTCCTGTTCAGGCAATCTGCTTTGCAAGTAGCACTCATAATTTAGCTATATTATTTTACTATAATAATTTGCTGTTCTTCATCAAAAAGGTAGTAAAAATAAAATTTAAGAAAAAAGACAAGCAGATTCAATTTGCCCCTGATTTTCTTTCCCTCTGGGAAGTGGGAATTTAATCTGCATGAGGGTAGTGGACAAAGACTTTATCTAACAATCAGGCAGTCCCATTGACCTTCAAGTGGAGGAAAGAAAGCATGTTATAACTTCAAGTGCAACCCACTCACTAGCCTAATAGAGAAAGAGGCTATATACACAGCAGCTCCCCAGGACACATGATTTCCTCCCACTACTTTAATCCATATAAAGTGGGACAAACAATGTTAACTGCCACCTACAGTAGAAATAGATATTTCATAGGAGGAAGGAATTACAGGTTGGCAGTACTACATTACTTGCCTTTTCTCCCAGCAAAGAAAGACAGAAAACAATAAAGTGAGGCCAAAAGTGTTTCACACTGATACTGCAAAAATAGTTTTATCGTGAAGTTAAAAAAAAAAATCTTTACTATTCTGACTGAAATGTAGTAGCTACAGTTTTGTTAACCTTAAAAAAAGCACTAGACAGGAACCTGTAAATAGCACCGTGGTTTTCAACACAGGACAACTGTCAAGAATATCCCCTCTCAAATACTTGTATAAAGAGATCAATGAGGACAGCAGGACTAGTTTTCTGGAAAAAGAATCTACTGCCAACTGATCAGGTTAAATTCAAAGAAGCAAAGTCCACAGTGTATCCATGGATAATAGCAATTGATACTGATTTCTTTACCCAGACCTTGACAATCTACACAGTATAAGAAGAACGCATCTGGAGAACAGAAAAGTCATACTGATTTGAACTCTCAAGTAATTTCTTGTTTTTGAAACTAAAAGCAGAATCCAGCACTTGAGTGTAAGGTAGCTTCTGAGAAGTCCACAAAAAATGAATTAAAATAGTCAAACTTCTCAAAGTGGAAGTATATGCAGACAACAGGAAAAGAATAATATTCATAGGTTGCAAAGTGAATGGAGAAAAATTGATTTAAGCATGATGACAATGTTATAGACAGTGGAAGAACAGAAAGAAAAATCTGTTACTGACCTTAAAATGTTCTCTGTCATATAGGCCTCACTGATATTTATTTGGATAAAGGCAATAATGATCAATTACTAGATGGAAAGAAACAAACAGGATAGAGGGCTAAAACCTTAATTATAGAGGGATTGTACCATAGAAGAAAGGAATCAGAGGGATGGGCAAGGAAGCACTCCAGGAATATAAAATAATCCTAAAGTCAAAGGACATTATGTTGGAAAAATAAATCTTGTAAGAAGCTTACTGACAGTGTGAAAGCCACTTTCCAAAATACCCTCCTTTCTGTTCATGGGAAAGGACTGTTAATTGCCTTTTCTGTAATCTGAGATCACTGCTGAAACAGAAAGACCTTCCAGGCACAGAAGCAGAGGAAGAGGACGAATGTTGTCAGGCTCTTGCCCCAGCTGGGAACTAATTTTACAGCATCCAGACTGACACCCAGGCCCTATCATGCAAAGGCTTGGTTCCCACACCGCTCCTGAGAACTCACCAGCAACCTCAGCGATCAAGAATAAGGGATAAACCCAAATGTCTAATGAAGCCATTCGGAACTTGAGAACTATGCAGGTCTAAGGGGAAAAGTGACAGCTAAAAATCCTTGCCACAATCTGGAGAATCTGCTGCCATCTGCCTCCCTGATGACTTTGGATGCATTTCCACCTGGTAGGGCCATAGATCACAGCTGAACCCTTGCTCAAAAGCAGGTTGTAAAAAGCCACATATTGGGATAATGAAATAAAATTTGTGCTCTTGTCCAGAGATATGCTGGGAGAGAGGGCTCCAAAGGATATATAAGAAATTCAGCCTGCAGCTTGGTAAGGACCAGCGCAATCACATCTTGTGGTATTGAAGGTTATCTGATACCATTCCCTCTTCCTGCAGTGGACAAGGTGACAGCACATTGTAATTCTGCCTTTTAAGGTGCAAGTGTTTGAACATGAGCCTCCATAGTTTCCTAATAGCACAGGCTCTATGAATAGTACAGGTCAAAACAGTAAGCTTTATTGCAAAGAGCTGGGTGTATGGAGGGATTTACAACAAATCAGCAGGTGTCTCTTCCCTTAGCAATGTGACCTGCATTTATTTTAGTAGCATTATTTTTCAAAATTACAAATGTGGAAGAAAATAAATAAATATATAATAATTAGGAATGTTTCTGTAATTCTGTGATCTGATTACTTAAACACAGTTACCTATTTACCTTTTTTTCTTATCTTGTTCCTCTTTGGACTGTTCAACAGAGGCCCTGCAAGGAACTGCTGAATTTTTACTTTGCTAATATTTAATGATATTTCAAATGTTTGTCTTTTAAATGCATTGAGCAGTAACTGTTATGAAGTCAACTGCACATTTTTTAACAATTTCCCTTTTATAATGAGCAGAAGACTGAAAATCCTGTTTTGTGTTGTACCTAGAGCATTCACAAAAGCTTTACAGAAGCCTGCACACAAGTGATTATTGCGTATTTCTAAATATATGATAATTCAGTGTCTACAGTCTCCCACAGAGCCTTGCCTCTGTCTTGCTCTTGCTTTCAACATGAAAAAAATCCTGCTGCTTCTCAGCAAACAATCCAAATACAGTCGTTGTTTATTATGATATACCTTTTGTGCTAAAAAGGATAAGCAAAGACTGAAAGTTTTATATTCTTCCCACTCAGAGGCAAATGCAACAAGATGTTCAACATGATACAAGATCAAGCATTACTGTATGGATTACATTGCTTTAATATACAGCTGTATTTGAAAAGCTATTTACATAAGTAATTTTAATATGCTATGGAAGTTTTTTAATACCGATTGCCTCATCCAAATCTACTGTATCATTATTGGTCCTGAAATAAGTGACCTAATTTTCTGAAGTGCTGAGGATGATGTCAGTTTTTAAATGCTCATAAGGACTTTGGGGCATACGTTTAGGTTGATGTTTGTTTAATCCTTAGTGTCATAAAATTATTCAATGTAATCTGACATTCATAAATAATATTGCTCTTCTGATTCAAATATCCATGCTTGCCCAGTCACCAATGTTAAATGCATATTTAAAATATCTTTTAAACTCATCTGCACTGCCTGGAGACATCTTTCTAGCCTAGTTCAATCCCAAATCATTTTACCTTTTTAAGTCCAACAGGCAGTTTGTGTACCTAACACAGCAAAAACTTGACTCACCGTAAAAGAAGTATGTGTACCTTACTAGATAACACAGGTTTTTTTTAAATAGCAAGGTTATTTTTTTTTTTCTGAAGAAGGGTTATTAACTAGTCACCTTGAAGAGAGGGAGGAATTTGATTTGAGACATTTCCCATTTGATTAAACTGTTGAAAAGGTTTAACAGAACTAAAAGAGGATAAATTGTTCTACGTTTTCCTTCAAGCAAAGGTCATATCAAAGTCAAAACCAGTTTATTTTTCTAATGTTTTCTTTGTGAATATAAAGGCATACCTCGCATGTGTCACATTCTGGATGGCACATTTTCCAAATACCATTTCCAAACTTGTGTCTGCTTTGGAACTCCCAGCAGTATAATCTGCTGCATTAATCTAGCTTTCACTCTGTGACACAGCTCCACAGCTCCTCTTCAGCAATCAGGAAGGCCCTACATCTTATCACCAGGCTTACCCTGGAGACAATGTCACAGAATCATAGAATCATTTAGGTTGGAAAAGACCTTTAAGTTCAACCATAACTCTACTCTACTAATTCCACGGCTAAACCATGTCCCTCAGCAACACATCTAGACAGATTTTAAAGACATCCAGGGATTGTGATTCAACCACTTCCCCGGGCAGCCTGTTCCAGTGCTTAATAACTGTGTCAGGGAACAGATTTCTCCTAATGTCCAACCTAAACCTCCCCTGGTGCAACTTGAGGCCCTTTCCTGGAGATCATGCCCTCCATGATCTAAAGATTTATTTTACATTATGAAATTAAAAGCAGTAGAAAGGGATTTTCTCTTTCACAGGCCCTGCACACAGCCAGTTAAATCTATTTAGACTGGATGAGAAACAATCTTCCTGAATTAGAAACAATATTAGGCATAGGCTTTGCTTTACAGAGACTTGGTTTGTCCTGTTAGAGTTATGCGAACAAAGCAAGATGGAGATTTATCCCTTCACACACACAGTTTGTGAAAGGAGAATCTGCATTTGTATAGCACCCAGCTCATGGTGCTCATATTCTAGGACTGAGCATTTATATATATTATAAAATTATAGATTATTATTATTATAATTCGCATTAATAATAATACTAGGCAGCCCACATAGGTCACGTACTCTCTACTAAATGATAGACCGTTAAATTATTCTCTGAGGGTCTTTCAGTTCCCTGGAGATACAACAAAAATTACTTCAGGGCAAGACTCTCTCACTGAACCTATTCTGTACTGTGTTATCTGGGTGCTCAAATTGTGGCCATAATATTTAGTAAATGAATGTGATCAGGCTGAGTTTTCACATAAGCTTATTAAAGTAGTTCTGTTAAGTTCTTTCCCTTTTTATTGATAGCATTTTAAACCCATAAAGGGCCATTGCAGTAATCTATTTCAAAGACTAGCAAAACACAGCCAGTAAGTCTTCTTGGAATGAATTCCTACTTCAAGTCAAAAAACACAGCAGCGCCTTTTGAAAAAGCCATTTAAAAAAAATATCCAATTTAATATTCCGAATTTCAAGTGCTAGGGAGGCCATCATAACCTTTGAATAACTTTTTATATGGATAATTACCCTAGCAATTAAAAACGTGTGTAGTGAATAGAGCCTGAATTTGCCTAGTTTCAGCTTCCAGCCAGAGGATCATCATGTGTCTTAGTCAATTAAAAGCAAGCCTCTCTCATAATCAAACTTCTGTTCCACACGTATGTGTATGTGTAAAAGTCTTGATTAAATCACCTTTTACACTGTTTCTTAAATATATAGACTTAATTCCTTCAGTCTCTTCCTATGGGGTACATTTTAATTACTTCTGAATAGTATTATGACATTCCTCTATTTCAGTATCTTTCTTGGACTGTTGACATATGGACATTGGAAATACTTTTTCAATTCAAAATAGGCTGTGGTCAAATCTTTTTCAGAATGAACTAAAAGCAACCCAGTTAGACCCACTTGAATCTGAGCAGTATTACCCTTATGTTTGTCAACACTCAATCCTTTTTTATCCAGCGCAACCTTGAGTTAGAAAGTTACTACGTGAAATTAAATACTTATTTCTACTTATTTACTTATTTTTAGAATTAAAATACTTATTCTGCACTTTTCATGTATTTCAAAGGAGTCCCCCTATGCTCCTTCTTTATTTTTCCCAGTATTTTACAGATAGTCATTCGAAAAGCCATATTTCTAGCCCTATATCTGTGTTGTCATAAACTTTCTATTGTACAGAGATCTGACTCTGTTTTTCTAAGGCCACTAGCACAATTTTTACAGACAGGAGAATTCATAATTAATCAAAAACAATTCATTATTTTTAGCTTGGGCTGAGGTAGGAGAAGCAAAACAAAGAAGAACAAGACAGAAAGGAAAAATCAGTAGAAACAAACTGTATTCTAAGATCCACCCTCTCTAATTGCCAAACTGCTGGTTCTCAAAACACCCCAATGTAATGCTTATGCTACTGAACTGCTCTGGAAAAAAAAAAAAAAAAAAAGCCCTGAAACTGTTATGTGTAAACTTGCAAATGCTTTCAAAAAAGGGAGAAAGAGAACTTCCCAAAACCATCAGATCAGCCTGCAAAGCCTACTGAAACAAGTATAGGTTAGAAGTCCAGGCATGCCTGTATTCTAGATAGCCTGGAGTTTTCTGAAGCAAGATTTATGTATTCTAGAAAATAATCACCTCTGTCTCAAGCTAGTTCTTTATTTTCTGAGACAGCTGATTAAAGATTATGGAAAGAAGAGGATCCAGATGCCCAGACGATGAACATTTCAGAGTCCAAATTTTTAGAAACTGCTGAGTAGTTTCAGAATTCATGGAGTCCCAAATCTCTAGCTGCTTTTAAAGCTCTTAGCCTTAATGGCTTCTATGTAATATGCAAAAGTGAATCTTAATTTAGTGATTGCACTGAAAGAGTAACCACTTGCCTTAGAGAGAATCAGGCTTCTCTCAAAAATCAGAATAATTTCATTTTTAGCAAAACAGTCTATGTAATTCAATCATCGTTTTTTCAATCAGTTTATTGTAAATATCATATTAGTCCCAATTCTTAAGCACATCAGCCTAAAAAAGAACTATTGCTTTTATATTAAATAGGAAAGATTTAGACTTAGCAATCTTTTTCTCTTTTTCTTTAAAAAAAAAAAAAAAATTCGATCTTTAATCTTTAGTAATGCTGCCATAACACTGATCATGACAGTACTCTCTGGGCAATAATAATTTAGCATTAATTCTGATAAGGACGTCATCTTACACTGGCGTGCTAGAAGCCATGAGTAATTAGTTTTAGAAAAAACATATATTCTTTCTATGTGTTTTCTGCTGAATAGTAGCTAAACACTCCAAAACCACTGCATAAAAGCATTAACAAAACTTATTCACTTTAAAATGAGAAAAATCTATTTTTACAAATTCAATATACATTTTACACTTTATTCATGGAGCCCATGGCACCAATTTAGAAAACTATTTAAGTGATGTTCTTAGCTTTCAAATAATACCTCATTTTTAAAGTTGAGTATATTTTTAGACCTTTTGCAGGGTCAGAACTGATGTGCAAAGTCAATGTACTGAGATATGTTACAAACAGTAGCAAAACAGCAAGTACAAAAAACGAGGAATGCTCATCGGATAGAGCGATAAAAGATGCTTTTGAATTTCATACAGAGAAAACATTTATTAAGAGATGTTTCTGTTTCTTGTAAGTGTAAGAGGGTCTCAGGATATCCACCTGAGATTCATAATACTGTTTTACATTGATTGTCATGCCTCTCTGTGTGTAATATATTGGTTCCTCCTATGAATCATAACATCATCAAGATCTCTTGTATACAAGTCCAATTTGCCAGGGAAAAAAAACGCTTATAAAAAGAAATTTACATAGCCACTGCATACAAATAGGATTAGTGTACAGTTAACAAGAGCTGCATTCAAGAGGAGTCAACAGCATTTGCAAGATGCTTAACAGCCAGCATATGAAGTAATTCTGAGATGCAGCTGCATCTGGATCATTTTATAGTTTCTTTGTTCTAAACAGGATGCTCTCTCATATTACTATTTTATGTGCAGTTAATCAGCCTTAGAGGTCTTGTAAACTCATGGTAGCATTCCTATCTATGCTGTGGATCAAGAAATGTACAGAAAATCTCATCCCTCTCTTTAAAAGATAAAATAATAGACATCTATAATCCTTTCTCTGAGAGGATAGTGTGGAAAACGCCATAAAGTCAAAGTCTAGTTCACTTTAAAATGTTGTCAGAATTATTCATAGACATGACATCTCTCTTGGAGCAGTGGCTCAGTGGCTCAGACAGACATGGATTTATCACGATGGAAGCAGAGAAAGTTTAACCTTCCTATTAGTATGAGGAATAGGTACCCACACACAATATCACTCCCACATCATCTTGGGTGCACGGGCCCCTCTCTGCAATTAGCACCAGCTCCACTCCCTGAAATAAATGCTGAAAAACCTTGGCAAACAACGAATGCTAATTCTCCTAGTTCACCTTGTAGGCTTAGTAATATGGGCTGACTTTATACAACAAAGGGGCATAAACTTGGACAACTCCACTGACTGATATTCCAGTAATTTAAAAGAAATGCCGTTCTACATTTGTTAATGCTGAATTCTCAGAATCTTACAATGGGCTGTGAGCAAAGTGCTGACAGCATTCTTTCCCTTTTGTTGCTTCCTGGAACGCCTAAAGATTTCATACTGTTCGCACTGTGTTTGTGAGAAACCTGCAGCTGGAGAGACTGCGCTCCAGAGACCCTCAGAGCGGCTGGCCGAGAGCCGTGTTTCAGATGTGTCCTTCCATGTGGGGTTCTCATGTACTTGCCTACCCTGCTGTGAGTTTTCTCAGCCCAGTTGGCAGCCAGCTTATTATGTATCACTACTCTGCTTGCAATTACAACACAAAGCCCAGCCGAAACTCGACATGATGATCATGATAACACACTTGCCTTTGAAAGGAGAGAGAGATGCTGAATACTAGCATGCAACATTCCTTTTTTTTCCAAGGTGCAAGCTTACTCATCCATATGAGAAAAATGAAATTTAGCTTGTGCATGAATGTGGAAGGCAGTTCACTATACACAGCGACAGAGGCATGTAAATGTGAGTTAATCTGTGCCACTTAATTTTGAAGGGAGGGTTCAGTCCCTTATCCCTTTTGTCTTATCTATTTGCCTGGGGCTGACTGGCTAAAGGTACCTGGGAAAAGTGCTAGAGAGGCAATTAAAATGTTCAAAAAATATTGGAACAAATTTGGGGGAGCGGTTCATTAGTCTGCTTAACAAGGCTAAGGCTGACCCAAATTTTTCATAATATAACTAAATGTGTGAAGCCAGTAATTTAAAATCAACCTTGACTTTCATATTTTCTAACAAATACCGTGTCATAGGGATAAGAGACTTTGTCAGCTGCCCAGGGATAAATGGAGATAGTATTTAGAAAAGGTCAAATAAAATTGCCCTAAAAACTGTGTGATAAATCAAAATCCATTTCTATCTTGAGAATACAATATGCAAAAATATCATCATGTTTTTAACATTCCAGTCAGCTACATGCATCTAGTGTCATATTTGTCTGGCAAGAAAAATCAAAGACCAGTATTTTTCACTCTTCTTAGCACAATAAGCTGCACAGAATTATGGGATAATGAACTAAATTTTATTCTTGCCTCTAGGTTTCCACAACTGTTCTGTGCAGCATCCTGCTCCTCATTACAAATGTCCCATCCAGCTGCAGACAAAACAGAACTGTATAGGGACCCTGGCTCAGTGAATCTTGGTAAGAGTGAAACTAAGCCTATTTTAACTTTCAGGTTTACTAATTAAAAGTTTCTCCTGCTTTTTTTTTCTTAAGAAATCCATTAAAATGGACTAAATATGAGAAATAAATCTGTGAGGAAAAATGAATTCAAAATGGCTCCAGAAATATTCTTCTGATCAAAATCACAGTTTTAAATGGTAGTTTGCCTGACATATGCTTTTTATTGCATTATCTAATTTCCTGATTAAGAAGGTATGGTCTGCACCCATGACTATGGGCAAGACTCAGATAATTCCTTTCTTTCCTATCTTTTTTTCTGAAAAGACTGTGGTATGAAACATTCATTTATTAACCCTGGTAACAGTCTAATTCACTACTGACCACAGACTGCTTCTCAGATGCATCAGTGAAGATAAGACATCAAAGGCAAACATGTTTAACATATTTTCTGATTTTTCAATTCAAAATATTCCTGAAAACCGTGTATCTCTATCTGTTTATGAAAGAGCACTGCTATTTATGCTGTAAATATTGTACGAAGAATTATTCTTCAATCTAGACTTATTTATGTGAAATACAGCAGAGTGTGTGCAAGAGAATTCTGCATTTAGCAATAAAGAGAATAAAGACTTCATGCTCCTAGCCAAGCCCAATGACTTGGAATCAGTTCTTGAACGTTAACAGCTGATATTCATTTGTGATCATTTTGCTGCTGAGGTTCCTGATTGTCTATGGATGGCAATATGCCCCTTGCAAGGTAATATGCCAGTTTTCCAGGACACAGCTGCCAGTCAACTGTGAGCTGAGGTGGCGAGAGTCTATCACACTGCCAAGGCCATCCCATCTGCATGAAGAGCATTGTTTTCTGAGAGAGTGGCATACCAGTGCCAAATGGCCAAGCCAAAATGAGATACACAAAAACCAGAAGAGAAGATGACGTGGTGGTTTCAGACACTTGACTCTGCCAGAGAGAGGCTGAACTGCTGTAGGTACCTTGGGCAGCCCATGAAGCACACAGATGTCCAGCATATGCAGCAAAGGGTATGATCTTTAAGTGCTCATACACATACATTTATGGGAGAAAACTGCCTCAAGCACTGATAAGCTAGAGTAACAGAGCCCAGGATTCACATACTACATTTGTCTTGAGAAAACTGAGTTAGTCCAAGCACACACTGTCACTGATTATGGGATACTAGGTATTGAAAAAGCATCTTCAATAGGTGCATTATTCACACCTTAATAATGTTTCCAGCTCCTGTTTGTCATGACTTCTTCTGCCAACCAAAGTTACAGATCTTTTTGGGTACTTAAATAACTTTTTATATAACTCTTTAAAGTTGTGTTTTAAAAACCTTTCCAGCAATATAAATTCTTAAGTTGTACTTACATGAACTGTATTCCCAGGATATTTAACACTCATGCTAATGCAATGCTTTTAATGGAAGTGCTACAGAGAGCTCTGTACTAATTGCAGAATGTTAACCACAAACACATCAAAAGTCAGAAGTAAAAATCTAAAGCACTTCCAATGTGATCAACAAGTAGAGTACTGCAGTAGTACTGCATAAACCCACGTCTTGAGTTTGATCCATTTCGTTACTTTCCTGCAGCTGTTGATCCAACATTGGTACATGCAATTCATATCTATACTGCTCATTGGAAGCTCTTAGTTAATAAACCATCTAAATCTGGTTAAATTAACAAGTCCTTCTTAAAAAAAGAAAATAAGTAAATTAATTGCTTAATTAATGTTTAAGTTATCTGGGATGTAGCTGAGCAACAAGGAGAATGTGAGATACAGACCATGATAAAACCAGAAAATATATTACTCAACAAGTTTACTGGTTAGAACCACATAGGCACGCTATGTCATAACCCTAATCAGTATATCTGATGAAACATCATTGCAAGTTGAGATTCAGGAGTATTTTCTAACACTGATCAATTTCTATTTCTGCTGATGTCTTCATTATTCAATAGTATTTGTACACCAGAATTTAAGAAATTATGTTTATCATTGACTTATTTACAGACTGTGTACTTTAATTGGATAATTGTATGCCTGACTTGATAGCCATGTATTTAGATCCTTTACAGAAAAACAAAATTCTTCAGCTGCTGACCAACTAACAGCAGGTTCCTCACATAAATACTGTGATTAACTCATTTACAATTTACAAAACTGAGGATTTCAAAGCATTTTCAGAAATACTCATTCCAATAAAGTAAAATTGGTCTACTTTTACTCAAACATATTCAGCAACCTATGTTTTACTATTCATTCAACTCAGTTAATATATCAGAACACTGAACTGAATTAAAATTGTATATTTGTTGCCTTTAAACCAGCTGATTTCTACAGAAAATCATTACCTTGGTCTGTTCTTTCAGAAATAATTTCCACAATGACTAACTTATAAATACTGAATAAAATGTCATTGACAATTGTATTTAAGTCCTTTAATTAAGTTGCATTAACCAAATGTAAGAATCTATGATAAATCCCAACAATCTCTAATTAAACTGTTACAAAACACTATATTGCACATTAATGTTGACACACTGGATTTCGCCCTGCTCCCCCCTGCCTCCCCACCATGTCGTGCATGTAACCAAAGAATCTAAAGGAAGAAAATATTACTTCTAAGAGTTACTTTCATTTTTACAGTTGGTAAAGAAAGACAGCAGCATCCTCAGGTCAATTCATGTGACTGGACATGGGAACTGCTTTCTGGAGATGCTTATCCCTTTTAATTGCATATTGAAGAAGCCTGTGGCAAATACGGTCCAAACCTACAGACATTGGTTAACCTGAAGTTTGGATCATCTGAATTTCTGTTGAAGGAAGTAACATTCTTTTGCTTAATGAACCAGACTAGCTGAGCTAACCCAGGGGGTCCCATGCTAGGAGAAATGTGATTCTGAATAAATCTCTATAAAAATAAAAAAGTCAGTAAAGGTCAGCTTTCATCTACAATTCTTAACTTCTTAGTTTAGTAAGGCCTCTGAGACAAATATACACTAAAGCTAAAGGGTATCAAAGAGAAACAGGGATGCATTTTTTTTCCTGTTATGGAACAAAGTAAGAAATCTTTCAATTTATGTAATTAATCCCTAGCTCAGAAAGTAAGTTTTGACACAATGGAAAGTTTTTAGTCTCTTCAGTGCATGGTTGAAACTATTACTGGTCATGTGTAATATAGATTGATAATTTTTAAGTACTCTTAGGTCCATAGTGAAGTAGGGTTACTGATAAGGGTACAGAGAAGACACTGCACGATCAAACAGCTCTTTCCCCCTCGCAGTATGGCCAGACTAGTGTAGGCTGTTACATCAAACTACAGCTCCCCTTTGAACCTCATTAAAAGGAGGCTGAAATTGTGCAGTCTACCATCTCCATAGCTTCCTGAGGCAGAAGAGATTTATCTCACGGTAAATCAGATTATACCTTGCTGACTACACCAGAATACAGTTTAGAGAACAATCTGAAGTCAATTCTCTCATTAGCTAAACTACATGCTTTGAGATGAGACCCATTAAAATGCTCAAGCATATCCCAAAAATGGCTGTTCGTATTTACTGAGGCAGTAACTCCTTTGCCTTGTTCATTTCATAGAATCATAGAATCATTTAGGTTGGAAAAGACCTTTAGGATCATCAAGTCCAACCTTCATGCTAACATCTCCCTGATCCATGTCCTGAAGAGCCATACCTACTCATCACCTCCAGGGACGGTGACTCCACCAGTCCCATGGGCAGCCCGGTCCAATGCCTAACCACTCTTTCAGTAAAGAACTTATTCCTAATATGCAGTTTAAACCTCCCCTGGCACAACTTGAGGCCATTACCTCTTCTCCTTCTGTTAGTTACTTGGGAGAAAAGACCAACTCCAGCCTCACCACAACCTCCCTTTAGGTAGTTGTAGAGAGCAATGAGGTCTCCTCTCAGCCTCCTCTTCTCCAAGCTAAACAATCTCAGTCACCAGTGCTTTGTAACGAAAAGGAAAACCCAGCAATCTATCATGTCTTAAAAAAAAATCCCCAAACAAACAGAAAAACCCCCAAACACTCCCAATCTTAATAAGAATTATGGTCCTAGCACAACAACCAACCACTCCCCTTCTCCATATTAATAATACTCAAAGATAAATCTATCCATCTAAATGGAACATAACTAACTATTTGGGAACTACAAAATACCAAGGTGGAACCATATTGATATCCAAGTAAAACATTTATCTGCACATTTTTTTAGTGGGGATATTTGGTTTAAATAATCTTACACTCATAAAAAAAAAAAGACCAAACAACCCAACAAACTCTTTTTAAACAGCTCAGTTTTATTCTCCTCAAATTACAGTTGTTTTCAGATGCTACCAGTAGAAACCTTACCATTTAAATATCAACAGGAGCAGTTCTTGGATGTTTTATGGCTGATACCTGCCAATGTCTATTTCTGACCCACTTGACTCATAGTAAAGGGATAGGGAAGTGAGATTTTCACTTTTCCCCCCACCCCCTTACTCTCTCTGACAATTCAGATTCAAATTCCCATTTCAGGCAACGGCTCAAAAGTCCTTATCTTTACCTCATGCCAAAAAATCAGGAACTACCTTTGACAGCAATCAGAACAAAATTAGTTGCATTGGGATATATGTTCCTATCTTGGGAAAGAGTAAGTCAATAATACCAATGCTGACAAAAATTTAAACAGGCAGGCTGAAATTTCTATAATCAGGCCTTTCGTGTCTCAGAAGGAACTAACCAACAGCTCTAAGTTTCTTACCTATTACATTTGCAGTTATGTTGTAATTTGAAGGTTCTTTTCCCTAATGATTGCTAAGAAAATCAAATTGCAATTCCTTTTTAAGTATGCATAGCAGCTGAACTCTATAAACCATAGACATCCTCTCCTCTTTTGTCATGTCACCTGTTCCTTAATTTACGAGGTCTCCTTATTCTAATAATGAATAATCTACATACACCTGGAGCAACAGATTAAAGAGAACATTTTCCATTTCAATTCAACAGCAGTCCCACTTTTTATAGTCTGACTTCAGGAGAATGAATTATAAAGCAGCACATTTTACATAGAGAGGAAATTAAGGTTAATTCTGTCTTATTTTAATCTTTCTCCATCATCTGAAAAATTAGCCTCTGATCACTGAGATATTGTATACATGGATGAATACAGGTTATACAGGAAGAAACTATAATTGTGAGTTTAATTTTTTTTTTTCTTTCTTTGTTAGAAATTACCATAGATTTATGTGGGAGGTAAGAAGTATCTTTCTGGACTCTTAAGGAGTGCATCATCAGTATTCTCGACTTCTTTAATGAAATGTTAATCATCATAAACAAATACCAACTTAAAGAGTAATTTAGAAATGTGAACTAGAAATTGATTTTTAAAAAATTAAATATTATAAGCAAAATACACAGGTGTGTTTTCTGCAGTTGAGTGAAAAGGAAAGCAAATAATTTAAGACTTTTATTACAAATGTTGGCAAGAACACCTTAAGTAATTCTCATCTTTGAGTGTAGAGGAAGTTTCATTAAGTTCATGGGATGTCCATATTATTAGGCAGTTTTACCTTGGACTAGTTATAGGCTGGTCCATGCATTGAACGGCCACTAGTGGTTCTCTCTGTTTCCTCTCCTCTGCTGGAGAGAGACTGTCAGCTCTAGAACATGGTTCAACCTGCACAAGATGTGAATTCCCTCTGGAGGTGCCTATTTTTCTCCACGGACTGGAGAAAGAGCATCAAGTCACTATTTTTAACTTAATTACCTCAGATAAGTGCCTATCCTAGGGACTATAAATTTATTGTTATTAAATATCACTCTTGATCTTAGCTTCCAAGAACACCTTTCCTCCACTTTTGCACATCAAGCACTCTGCTTCTTAGCAAATTTTCAACTCATTTAATATTCTCTGCTCTATATAAGCCCTTAACTTTTCTTGCTAATAAACACATTTCTAAGCATCTTAATCTGCCAAAATTTTCATTCTTCTTCTCACACCTGTCCGTTTGCCACTTTCATGTTAAACATAGCATTATATTTGAGTATCTTAGAGCATTTAGGAAAGATTTTACTTCTGAAGTCTTTTGGATCATGCTGCAAATACATGTAGGTAAAAGCATAGTAGTGAAAAATGACTCCATTAGAATGCATTTGTTTATTCTCACTGTTTTTAAAAGATGTCAACTTGACAGCATAGCAGACTCAAGTTCTTACTCACTGATAAAAATGAATAAGAAAATGTGACTTTCAGCATTGCTTCAGCTTTGACCCAAAAAGACAAAACTAAAGCTACAAAAGTTAAATCGACATCGTACAGAAAAACTAAAGTAATTTTCTGTACTTGTTGACTGAATGTTTTCCACTGTATTAACATTGCCTTCAAAGATACTGGACAAAAGAGTGCTTTTCTGTGATTTATGTACATACATATTAACATTTCACATAGTGCAACAAAAATCCATCAAATGGTAACAACATGTAGCCATTACAAGCTCAAATAGCAAAATTTGTATGCTATTACTTGCAGTTAGATTGTGTGCCCATACACATATACACACTTTAATCTTTCTATTTGTATGCTGAAATATATTTGAGTATAAACACAGGTGAGTGGACCTCAACCACTATTCATTTGTGCAAAGCAAGACAGTACAATTCACCTCTCATAGCGCATGAGTTCTCCCACTACTTTAGCTGCCAACATAGCACTCTGTGAATCTGTATGTGTGCACACATGCACACATGAGTGTGAAGACACGACAAGAGAAAAAAGTGTTGAAACTGATCATCACTTGATTAAGCAGTAATCTCATTCACTTTATGGAAATCTAATCTTTCCTTAATAGGAAAGGAGCTATCTACAGTCACGAGTAAAAGAATTTTAATAATGAAAAAAAAATGAATCAATATATTTAGTTAACACATTTCTTTCTTCCACCATGTGACAGTCTGTTCTATGTCATATCTTACCCAGTAGTAAGAATACCTTAGTGCTTTACACACCCCACTGCGTAAGGTCCTACCTCACTACATCAGCACTATTAATGCAATATATCTGTCAAAGCTTGTTAAAATTCTTTTTGATGTGTATCTTGGCTCATAAACCTCCACACTGTATTGATATTGCCTAAGGGAACGTCCTTGTAGCACTGAATCTCTGCAGATGGGATGATAAAAGAGAAATGTTCAAAACTTTTAAAAGTTCAGCCTCTAGCAGAGCTTTCTCTTCTAACATCTCTTTTGAATAGTGATTTATGTTGTCACTCCATAGTTATTGTTCAAAAAATGGCTTACAGAACATTTTAACTCACAGAGAAAAAACTTTCCTACAAATAAATAATTGATGGGTAAAAAGCAGACAATGGATCTCAATCCATTTTCATAGATACAGTCTTTTCAGTGCTTTGTATACAAGTTGTGCTTATGACAATCCTTAGGTAGCAAACAAACCCTGGCAGCCAGTTCACTCACTGGAGTGAAAAAGAATTTACCAAGTCAGTTGGAGAAGTGAATTTTGTTCATATTCTTCTTCATGCATGCAATTTATTCTGCTTTTCTATTTGTAATTAATTGCCACAAGGCACAGGAATTGTCCTTAGGGACTGCTCCCCAGTTCAGAACACATCTCTGGTGGCAGGTGATGCTATATGCTTGAGAAACGTATTAAACTTTTACTTTCCTCAGCTATAGGTTTCCGTCAGTAAGTTCTTCAGTTTCTCTGCAAAGGCCTTAATAAATTTGGTTCTCTACCTGATTTTACACAGATCTGAACAATCAGACCCTAATCAACTTCAGATTGAAGTTAGTGATTCAGGAGGGAAAGTGGGAGGAGGCAGAGGGAGGTACAGACTGAATCTTAAATAGAGAACTGATGTTTACATATAAAAATATGCACTGTACTGATATACGTACATTCACATGCCTCAGGACTAGGCTAAGTCTGGAAGACATTTCTATTTTGGGGAATCAGACTGAAAATAAGATATAGGCATAGGATGCTTTCTTTGAGGTCAGGATAAAAATAAAGACAGTTGAGCCATTTTGGGTTTAACATTTACTTCTCCTGCTCTCCCCCCGACACCTCCTTTAAAAAAAATCAAGAAACTTTATTCTATACATTTTTTTTCACATTTTGGGCACTTTAAAATATTTCTGTAACTATATATAGAAGACTGTAAAATAAAATGGAGGAAAAAACAAAGGTATAGTAGTAGATAACGGCATCCAGCTTCCTCTCTTAGCTTTGGAGACTCCAGAGCTTAAATTAATCTGCAAACATTCATCACTCCAAATTTTTACTCTATTTAAGTGAAAACCTGATTTGCATTCATTTCTAGTTGGTACATTCTTAGCTATTTTTAAATGGTGAAATCGATATACAATGAATTACATAGCAATAAAAAGTTGTATCAAATTAAGAGATGTATTTAACCTCATACTTACAGCCAGTAAACAACCTGAGGGATCCCCAAATAACTTTATTTTTGAGGATCAGTGTGGAAGTTTCTGACAGCAGTTTGTCCTGTGTTTTGGTTTCTATATGTTTTTCTTGAAAAGCAATGTGTACTGTTCCTTACAAACTGATGTGTGATGAGGAAAGATACACAGGTGCTTAACTTTCCTACAAAACTACATCTTACACATGATGGATAGCTTGCCAGGATCTTTCTGAATATCTTTGGGTTGTTCCATTGAAGTTAACTTAAGGCCTCTGGGACTAAAGGCCGCAGTGTGCCTTGAGCTGTCACTGTGTTGGATTTCAAACTAACTGCTAAAATAGCCACCCCTTATCCAAATAAAATCTCTGTATAAATTCAAAACCAACCCTCAGATTGGAAGAAAACTTTTTTTTTTTTTTAATCCAGACTGTCTTCTGCACGGTGTACATAGTGTACAAAATTAAATTGTTGTTTCAAGTAAACAATGAATTGACTGGCACTCTAATATTAACATAATGAGGTAAAGCCAGCAACAACAGTATAACAGATTTATCCAGATTATAGACATAAAAATGCCTCTAACAGTTCCCTCTTCCACTGGGAAATAGGCAAGTATAAAAGGCATTGTGGCCAGATCCAAAAAGGACATAGCAGTCTGATAGGGAAAATTGCAAATGTGGCAAGAGGCTACCTGTTTTGGGTGAGGCATTCACAAGAAAGAGTTTGTCATCTAATAGTGAAAGGGGAGAGTTGGACACTGATGGCCACATCTATATGGGTGAGAATTTGGTTAGAATTTCTCCAACCTAATTCCCTGTTCTGCCAGCACTGAAGACCATAGAGCAAGAATAATATGGTTCTTGAGCTGAGAAGCCTTCCTTATATGTTTCCATGGCTCCAAAGCCTGAGTTGGGTTGAGTCCAGAGAGCTTAGATGTCACAGTTCAAAGCTGATCAATTATTGCATTCCCCAGGCAGAAAAGACCGAGTCTTTAGATCCAGATGTATTCCCTTGTTTTGGGTCATGTCTAAAAGACAGAGTTCATAACAGCGACCACAGTGTGCCATAACATCACGATGAGTGGCAGCACTGCTGAGCAAACAAATTGCTGAAGAGAAAAATGTAGTTTGTAATTTCTCTCTCTTTTGCATTTAAACACTGAAGACTACTTTTGTGAAATTCAGATTTATAACTTTGGTGGCTCATGATTCCCTCTACCAACTGGAAAACAGTGCTTCCATAGGCCGCCTTCAAAACAGGATGAAGACAATTGGTAAAAAGAGTAATTCTAAAAAGTCAGCATGTTTCAAGATGATATAGATCTCCTTGCATTGCTTAACCTTCAGACTCTTTAATCTCCTTCCTGTTTCTCTTTGATTCTTCTGAATTTTCTTTTACTTTCCTGTGCTAAAACAGCAAAAATGTAAAACCTGCTGTAAGATTAATAACAGAGAAGGTCTGAATATAGCAGGGTCAGCAAGCTCCTAGGTAAGCTTTGCTTCTGCACCATTATTTTTATCATGACTTGGCTGTGTATCATGACATGCATTAGGATACATCCTTTGTTCTTGGAATTCCCCTGAGAATGTTCTACAATTTCTTTTTGTATAGCTTCTGCAGGTGCCACATCAACAACTTCTACAGGTGGGAAATACAACCGGTATGAAAACTTTTGAAGGATTGTGTGTAAAATGTGCTTTTCTGCAATGCTAAAGAAAATCTTGGTTTGAATAATTACTTTTCTAATGTGTCAGGACAATGTTTAATGGCATTGTTAAACTAAAATATTTTCATTTTGTTTCTTAATATATAGGTAGAAGTCAACATAAAGATGAACTAAAGGGTATTTTCTGTGCCATAGGCATCTAGAAAAAAGCACAAATGGAGCAAAAGCACTGTAATTAGAAGACATTTGATTATGGATAATGCAAAGAATCCAGGACGACAGGGCTACTGCAAATTTTGTGAATTATATGTGAAGGGGTACGTAATAGGAATGAACCAGTTTGGTAGCCCTATTTAAGGAAAAGTGGGAAAGACTAAATGTCTTACTGAGCAGTATGACTCAGTTGAACTCAAGTTATTAATGTCAACACAAAGCTAGCTGAATTAAATTTAAACACCTAAGAAATGGAGAGGCAAGGCTAGATTATATCTGACAATTCTAATAGATAGGACATGAACCACAGGTTTTGCAGACCTCCTATCTTAATTTTCCTTTTGTTGGAGTCACTGTTTCATTTTAGGCCTTTTCTCCTCAGCTGCTCTCCTGGGACATCTGATGTTCCAGTGCACACAAAGTAGAAAATAGATCAGTGCACCTGCAGTAAGTCTGGGATATCTGGAAGGCATCTGAAATGTCTGCAATTTAACTAGATCAGTTTATGTCCCTTTTCTTTCCAAGAAAGGAAAGATTTCCTGCGCTGGAGAACCTCAATTCAAAGGATACTTCCCACAAAGCACTCCCGTGTAGATACCATTCATTCTTGCTTCTATGCCACAAACATCTCTGAGCCCTGAAACTCCTCTGGCTGGATAATCCCTGGACTCCCCGCCTGGGGAACACAAAGGGGCAGGAAGAGAAAAAAGAATGTGGCCCATTCATGTCACACATGGCATAGTATGATCCAGTTCTCAGAAAGATACATTAATTCAATTAAAAATCAAAGAATGAATAACTCAAAAAACCTGAAAACAATAGACACAAAAGCAATTACAAAAGCTATGCTTGCTCAGCTGGGCTGTCCTTAAACCAATGATTTGAAGTAAGGATTAAGGTTTAGTGAAAACCATCATCCTTTTTGAGATCTCTGTGACTTTTAACTAGCCAAATCTCTTTGGCCAATGAAGTTAAAATATATAGAACACGTAGGTCTTTATCTGTCACACCCTGCAAATCACATTTTCCAGCATTAAAGTACTATTTGTTTAGGCTTTTAATTACCTGACTTATCAGCATGTCATATTTCTCCCCCCCATTCCTGCAATAATTACATTCTGAATCAGTGTGACATTCAATATTGACCTTTATTTACGGCTCTCACAAACTGTCGAATGTTTATTTATAAACCATGAGAAGCAGAGTTTGTAAGTAAATTGATTCAGTGTATTAGAAAAGCAGTGGCCTGGCATTCTGTAAGTAGAAGTAATCACAGGCAATTACTAGAGACTGCTTTTCACTACTAATCTTGGGTTTAACCTTATAAATGTATTACTGAATTTGTTTCACTTTCCCCATATATCACCAGGTTCTTAATAAGAAGTCTGATATTAACATAATTTAATAATATTCAGGGGAAGAATTATTTTAATTGATTTAAGAAGAGGGAGACATATAGCCTATGCCAAGCAATGAGAAAAGTATTGTAATAGCCTTTTTTATTTTGCAATAAATGATACTTAATATTTAAATGCATTAATGAAATAAGTTCTTAATGGCTGGGGCACAAATCTTTGATGTTTACGCCATAACAAAATCACTAACTCCTCTTAATGGTGCCCCTGAGCTAAGCTTCATTTTACTCCTGATGTAAAAACTACTTTTGTTGCCAGTAGCATGAATTTGTAGTGTGAAAGGCAAAGTCAAACTAAGAACAATTCCTCTTGCCCTTATCCCAGTATATAATGGGAAGAAAGTGCTCAAATTCAGAAAAAACCAAACCATTAAACAGCCAAACACAGAGAAAAGCAAAACTAGCAAACAAAAACTAAAACCCTAGATCTATGTAAATAAAAGTAGTCTGCACTCACTTGCTGTTCCTACTGAGCCAGATTCAGTGCGAGAGCCAATGAAGATGTAACTGTCTGCCTGGGATTAAATTAGAGATCTGAGCCACAGTGGGGTAATGACAGCTGGCTAATGACTGTGCTTTTGGATAGGACTGACCAGTGATACTCCATTAGTTGTTTTGTTTTTTTTTTTTTTCTTTTCTACTAAGCTCATACCTTCTCAATGTGAATTTACCCAGGTTAACACAGGAAATTAACACAAGTCAGGCTTGAGAAGTTATGCTCATGAAACACAGAAATATATGTTGGGGGTTTTTTTCTCTGTTTTTCTATGTTTTTTCAATGAAAAGTATAGGGAAGGATAATGCTTCCATGAAAAACTTTCTTCCATGAAAACTTTTCTTTCTTAAAAATTTTCAGGTGAAATGCTATCTTGATGGGATACCACTCTGTTAGGGAAACAGTACTCCTGTACCAAATAATAAGGTATTTTTGAGAAATTTGCATCCAGTTAGGGATTTAGACTATCTTTTGAAATACCTTTAGTTTCAGTCTTAATCTTTTCTTGGGAATTGTCTCTATTTTCTACATGCTGTGTTTGATCCAGAACTCGTCCATGTTTAATGAAAAAAATATTCCAGTACAACAAGTTTTAGAATTGTTGTAATTCAGTTATTAGTATATTTGGGAAAAGTATTCTGGGAATCATAAGCTCCTGGAAAGTCATAAAGACACTCCCTTTTTTTTTTAAATTTTAATTGCCTTATCCTCCCCTTTTGTTTTTCTGCTTACGTTTTCTACCAATCAGTGACAGTTCAAAGAGAGTATTATGATCACTGAGAATGCTTTGTTCAGTGTCAGAGAGAATAACTTAACATTATTTTCTTGTAAAGTACCCAGAGCTCAGACATAGTAAAAGATGAACATGAAAACTATGCATATGTCTTTCCTGCCACATTATTGGAAATCACAGCTGGCAGTACCTTCAGAAATATTTTCAGTAGTTTCTTCAGTTTAAGATTAAATACTAAATCACAGCTGGTCAGGAAGGCCTAAGGATTTTTTGTGTGTGTTTTTCTCCAGGAAAAAGTTGAGGAAAAAAACAAATTTAAAAACATTGACATTTGAATATGCTGTATTTTCATGTGGGAAATGAAAAGGATTTTTTTTTTTTCAAAAAAAATGGTAACAAAGGAGAAAAGCCTATTCTACAGGTTTTCAGGATCTGACAAATTGGTAGAAATTGGTAGAAATTTTACTAATTACTTCTGAACCTGTACCTCAGAAAGTCCATAAACACCTACTAGCCATAGTTGAGAAAGTATGCTAGGAGAGAAGCTCTGCTCCTGTACTGACCTTTAAACTACTGGGCACTGAGGTAAAAATCAACTAAACAGACCTTTGGTGTGCCCAAAATGGTAGTTCTTATGTTAAATGTTGAATATTATATATTGAAGCTGTATCAGGGGAAGTTCAGACTGGACATTAGGAAAAGGCCCTTCACTGTGAGGGTGGTCATCCTCTGGAACAGCATCCCTGGGGAAGTGGTCACAGCACCAAGCCTGTCAGAGTTCAGGGAGGGTCTGGATAATGCTCTTAGTCAAATTATTTAGTTTTAGGTAGTCTTGTCATGAGCAGGGAGTTGGACTCAATGATCCTTATAGGTCCTTCCAAATTAAGATATTTATGATTTTATCATATTAATGAATAAATAGGTTTCATTTTTCTTTCTTCAAGAAATACTGTAATTACTTTTCTTCTCATCTGCATATGTAACTTTACAAAGCATATACAGAATTTAGAGAGCTGAAGTCTACTCAAGCCAGTGAAAATACACTGTATTGAGTGGAGATTTAACAACGCCTTAGGAACACAGACTGAGCTCTGAGATTATGAAAATACCATTCAACTAAAACTGCACAACTTCAGATGGATGTAACACAGTTATGTCTGCTTACAATAGAAATATTTACAAAATAAGTCATGTTCTAACTACTTTCCTTCCCCATTTATCTAAATGGGACTTATCTAAATTATAATGTCACTGACAAGCAAATGGCAGAATACTGCTGTAAGGGGCAAATGTTTGCAACATATGTTACCTATTTTGAGTGTGCTTGAGTGTATACTTCATTGGAAAAAGAGGGGAGTATAGCTTCTTTGCAAGGAATACACTAACTGCATCATTCTCAGTCAGTACCAACATTACACCCTCTCTGAAGAGAAGTCTTCAGAAAGGATGTCCCCCTAACATTACATGGGAACAAATCCTTCTAAGTATGTGACCCACCACCTCCTTTACAGAAATGGGCTGAGAAAGTAAATTAAAGGCCCAAAGGAGATGTTACAAACTATTATTAATAAATCTCTTTCTCACAGTGTTTAAGGTGTAAGCTCAACATTTTTCTATGTGAGTGGCCTTTGACAGTAGCAGTTCAGTGAGATAATGGTTCCTCAAATAGAAAGCAAAAAATATTTTTAGCTTGTGATGTTGCAGCTAGGAGATCCTCCCCCTGCTCCCAGGCAGTGCAATGGTCAAAGATCTCTGTAAAAGAACTGTAACAGTTCTTTTCATTTTCTCAGTTTTTTTTTTTTTTTTTAAATTTCTCTTGACTTACCCAGCTGTGGCATTCTTATCACAGATTCTCTCAATATTAGAGTACAATGAAAATGAAGCCTGGTCTAAATCTGGATGACTTTGAAAACAGCAACAAAAAATATTTACCTGGCTGCAAAGTTATGTGCCAACTCTAAGGAATGGTTACAGTTTGTTAATACGATGTTTCAAGAAATGGATTTATCATTTTCTGCAGTAGATAGACCACCATAAAAATTCATAGTTGTGATATTATCATGAAAGCTTGGATGTCAGAATAATCACAGCCTTTCCACAGGATATTTATTAATATCAAACATTTGGTGTCACTTGGGGTTCTTCGCATCTGCCTTGCCAGGCTGCACATGACACAAAGACCCTAAAACCAGGAATTGTTTACCATTTGCTATGGATATGAATATAGCTACTGAGATTTTAATACCAAAGTCAGTCTTGTAATCAAAGCATATTCTACATTTAAGCAAAAATGTTTGTTTCATTAATCTTTTAATAGGATCATAGGATAATGATGTTAAAGAAGTGTGGCCAGAAGGTTGAGGGAGGTGATACTCTGCTCTCATGAGACCCCACCTGGAATACTGTGTTCAGCTCTGGAGTCCTCAGCACAGGAGAGACACGTATGTGTTGGAGGGGGTCCAGAGGAGAGCCACAAAAATGATCAGAGGAACAACCTGTCCTATGAAGAAAGGCTGAGAGAGTTGGGGTTGCTTAGCTGGGAGATGAGAAGGCACCAGGGAGACCTTAGGGCATCCTCTCAGTACTTAAAGGCAGCTTATAAGAAAGATGAGGACAGATTTTTTAGTGGGGCCTGCAGCAATAGGAGAAGGGGCAATGGTTTCAAACTAGAAGAGGGGAGATTTAGATTAGATAAAAGGAAGACATTTTTTACAATGAGCATGGTGAAACACTGGAACAGCTTGCCCAGAGAGGTGGTGGAAGCCCGATCCTTGGAAAAATGCAAGGTAAGGTTTGACAGGGCTCTGAGCATCCTGATCTAGTTGGAGATCATACAATCATAGAATGTATTGGGATGGAAGGGACCTCTAAAGGTCATCTAGTCCAATCCCCCTACAATAAGTAAGGACATCTCTACCTAGGTCAGGCTGTGTAGAGCCCCATCAAGCCTGACCTTGAATGTCTCCAGGGGTGGGTCCTCCACCACCTCTCTGGGCAACCTGTGATAAACCACCCTTATATTAAAGAATGTTTTCCTAATGTCCAACCTAAATCTACACTTTTCTATCTTAAAATCATCATTCCTCATCCTATCACTATAAACTCTTCTGAACAGATCCTCCCCCGCCTTCCTATAGGCCTTTTTCAGAATGGAAGGTTGCTATAAGGTCTCCCTGGAGCCTTCTCTCCAAGCTGAACAGCCCCAGCTCTCTCAGCCTGTCTTCATAGGAGAAGTGCTCCATTCCTCTCATCATTTTTAACACTTCACGAATTTGAATGTCATCCTTGTGTAGGGGCCATGCTAATCTTGTATCATTCCAATTTTAGTATAAGTGCTGCTGAAGTGAGCAGTATGTCCTTGTTCACTGCAGGGGGGTTGGACAAGATGACCTTTAAAGGTCCCTTCCAACCCAAGCTATTCTATAATTCTAGGAATCTATGGTAATTTGAGTTGGAAGGGTGCTCAGGAGATCTCCAGTCCAACCTGCTTCTCCAAGCAGGGCCAGCTCTGAAATCAGACTAGTACGACCTGGTCATCTCAAAAGGATTTGTACAATCAGGACCTCCACGGATGTAGTCTGTGCAGGCTCTCTGGGCAACTGACCATCCTCATGGTGAAGCTTCTCCTTTTATGAAGTCTGAATTGGCCCTTGTTTCAACTCATGCCCATCACATCCCACCATGCCCACTGTGAAGAGCTTTGCTGCATCTCCTTGATGATCTCTCTTCAGGCATGAGGAGCTGCTTCTAGATGCTTCTGAAGTCACGTTTTCTCCGGGCTGAACAAGCCCCAGGCCCATGGCCTCTCATCACAGGGCAAGTAATCCAGTCCTGATCATGCTGGTAGTCTCCACTGAACTCACTTCCATTTTTCAATGTCTTTCTCGTATGGGAAGGGCCCAAAACTGAGGACAGTATTCTATCTGTTGTCTAAAAGAGGATCAATGTATACGTAAATCAAAGAATCTGTACTGTGTGTTGCACCAACCACCAAACACTTAAAGATTCTGAAGTGTTATTTTCATGTTAAAAGATGAAAAAATCCAGAAGTATTATTGAGCTATTATTATTGTCTTGAAGTGACACTACAAAAAGGCTCACTTTATGATTACAGAGCTAGTAGTTCTCATTATAGGATCATTTAGCAATTTTGCAATAAACCCTATTCTTGAAAGGGCTTATGTGCACAAAACCCAGCAGGTGAGATGAAAACATTTCCTAGGTGTGTGAGGGGAGACACCTGCACATTCTGTACAGCCATGTATATACATAGGGGTAGTGACATCTCAGTGGGCAATTCATACCCTAATCTGTTTGGGATTCACAAATTACACATCTGCTGCATGAATTACATAGCTGACTCCCTACAGTGTGACCCAGCTAAGCAGCAAGACCTAATGTCTATGGACAACAGTGACATCAGAGCTCTGCAATTTCACTTAAAACTTGATACGCAGGAACATCACTGCTCTTCAGAGGAAATCTGGGGCTGTAGATGTAGGTGTTCTGCACACTCGGAGGCTAAACAGCTGTATCTGTCCCCAGTCAGCCTAGTTGGGCTGGGATTTAATGCTGATGCCCTGCCACTGTTCAGAAAGGACTTCAAGAATTGACAGTGTCAGAAAAACACAGATTCTGCAGCCAAGGAAGGCACCTGAGAGGAAAAGACCTTGATTCTAGCTGAGTGGCCAGGATCACGTATTTTGTTCACTGACTTTTAAGTGCAAGTGACCCTTTGTTCCCGTGCAGTCTACCAGGCACAAAATCAGCCTCTCACTTGATGACTACCTCTCTGGCTTCATGGCTTCTGGATTTATAATTGCAAAATGTCACATCATACAGGATAAGAAAAGTTTAGAAGCCTCACCTTCTTGAGCGGTTGAATTGCAGTCTACTGTACAATATATTAGCTCTACCTCACCTTCTGGCTGTGGTTTAAATGAAGCAAGGGAGCAAGCCTTCTTGAGGAAGAGGAACAGCTTAGGCTTGTAAATGCAGAAAAGTATTGCACGTGGCAAGCATCAAAATCATGTATGAATTTTTGTGCAGAACTGAGTATTTTGGCATTTCACAGTGGATCTCACTAGAGCATTTCAGAATTCAGAATATAGCTAAGTTCCAAATACACTATGAGGACTGTGAAATAGCCAGATCACAGAACATTATTCTGGTTGGAACAGAAACTTAGAAAAATATATCTCAGTTTGAAACACTGTATGAGAAAAAGTCATTCAGGCACATTTCTGGTACCTAGATGGGTTATTTTTGTCTGTGTTTTTTCCTTACATAGCTTTAATTATGTGAAGCCCTTGAGGATTATAATCGTCATAAATATTTGCATAGATAAATAATTAAAACTAAAATAAATGTGAGTCAAACCGTCCTTTGGGAAAGCTCAAGCTCCAGAGGTGTCACTATTAGTCTATTTTCTCATCAAAAACATGACTAGACATTTCTTACAAAATCCGTCACCAGCATGATGAATGAATGCTGTGACGGCTGTACTACCCTAATGAACAGCAGCATAAATTTTCTTGAAACATTTAAATTCCGACCATAATCATCATATTCTATATATGTAGCCAGTTTTGAATTAGTAATAACAATCACTACCATGCTATAACATTGTGGTATATGGGTATTTCATTGTGTCCTAAGCATGGAGAAATGCTTTCCAGTCAGTGTTGCCCTAATATCTCCAGAAGAAATTAAAACCAGCTCTTGCCCCTACTTATAAACTTGGATGGATAAAAAACAACCAACACCCTCAAACGAAAAAAGAAAGTCCACAATCAGATTTCAATTGTCTAGCAATTTTTAAACAAATTCAAGCTTAACCCCCCCCGATTTTAGGTTACCTTGGATACTCTGTTTGCAACCTCTCTGCCTACTGTCAGCCCCTGAACAAAGGTCCGTGCAGCAATGAAGGCTCTAGTCACTTGAACCTTCAGCTTCCTGGGTACATCTCCAAACGGCTTCAGCTGGTCTGTATACTTGCTTACACACTCCAAGTAGTCCTCAGTGAAATGGTACTGGGGATTTATGAGCTGAAACATCCGCTCCAGCAGCCGAGCCCAGAAATCGTTCAGCATTTCCTCCAAGTTCACATTGCCTCCTGTGTAATACCGTTTCAGCTCTGTGAAGAGGTCCTGGAACACCTCTGAGTTCTGCATGTACAACATGCCATATGTCCGGACAAACATGTCATTTAAGGATCTTTCTGCATTCTCCAGAAGTTCTCGGAAAAATTCTGCAGGGAAAACAAGCAGATGTTAATGGATATATTAGTAAGGTGTGAAGGCTTTATGATTGCATTCCTATGTTACCGTTGGTAAAGTTTGTATTTGTGCATTTTTACCACAGCACTTTACTAGTGAAATTCACTTATTTGGATAGGAAATAGTTTTATTTGGAGGTAAAGAAAAACAGAGTATAACCTGAGTTCCTCAACAAGGTAGAAAGGTGTAGAACCTATGATGCTGAACATGAAAAACCCATTTAAAAGAACTTCAGTGAGGGTAGTTCCACTGTTTCATGATATACCATTTGAACCTAGAAATCCCTAACCCTTGCAATATCCTCTATAGTCAGTATGCTGAATCTTCTAAGCTAAAAGTAAAGTCTTTAATATGATGATAAAACTGAAAATATAATTATTTTAGAATAGCTAGATAATAAGTTCCATTTTGCTGAAGGTTTTCAATGTAGAACACCACCATGGAAATAAAACTTGTTTGCAAATATTCTTGAAAAGAACTTGAAAGAGACCCAAGTGGGAATGAGCAGAATCCCTCTTAACAGTATTACTCATCTAGGTAATACTAAGAAAGTGTTAGTATTTTCAATAATTTGCCACTCTACTGAAGAACAGTACTAGAACCCTCCCCCAGTAACGTCACAGCCAGTGTACGAATTCCAGTTTGTGCTACTTGTTGGTTTTGAAACAGAAGACCTAATGTTCTTTTTGAAAGGATTTCAGACTTTACTGTTTCTGTGCCTTTAATCTACTGCTGTGGTCTGTAAATAGGGCATTGCAGACAGCAAGGCAGAGATGGCAACACCTTTGGCAAAGCACGTATATTTGCTGTGATTAAATGATTCACAGGGATGCAGGAGTCATCACACAGCCCACTCTGGGGCACCAGATTCTAAATATGTAGTCATTGCCCATAGACATATCTGTGTGTGCTAACTGCAGGGACGTGCTGACTTCTTACAGTCTTGGCTAATGTTATAATGTGAATACTCTTTTAACATAGGGCCCTGCTGTGGCTACAATGACTCATAAAAATGCAGAACCACTGCAATGCTAAAGACAGGAGGGCAATTAACGCTGCGTAAGAAAAAGTCAACGCTAAATTTGAGGATTTGCAACTGTGATCAGCTGAAAGCAGAATCCACTGAATGCTGTGGACCAAAAACTCAGTAAGAAAAGAGCCTCTTCTTTTTGGCAGAAATTGTGCAGAGCTGCAGTCTTTGATCTCCCAGATAACTGCAAAGGAGTTATCATGAAAATGTATACACAGAACATTGAGAACATACTTGCTACATCAAAGCACTTAGTAAAGAGAAGAAATATTCTAATAAATGTGTCAATGTCTAAGCTGTCTTTAAAACCACAGTTCTTCACATGGAATAAATTCCATCTGGAAAAGAATGTGCTTTTCCAAATAGTGTATGTAGGGAAAAGCAAAAAACAAACCAACCACAAAATCTGCAACTAAAAAGAAACCCTTGTTATTTTTTATTGCCAAATAAAATAACTTGAAGTCCACAACATATGGTCTTTGCTTTTCTCCAAATTATCCACTAATTCTGACAAAACTATATAAGAAAAAAGCAAAATAAAGCTGTTTTGCACTGCTAACCCTGACCTGGTGGTATCCTTGACATCTGAATCATCCTGATTACTATTTTATACATTCAGCATTTATTCTTCTAAGAAATCAATGCACACTGCATGTACTGCTGAATACATTTAGCTCTCTAGTCACAGAGTCTGGAAGGCAAAAAGATGGCAGGCAAGTTGGGGCTCAAATGAAAATTTGTTTTAAGGTTGAAGCCAGGTTTTCAGACCAGTGCAGTTGAACAACAATTGGGAAAGTTAATCCAAACCCCTTGACTTCTCTCCCATAAGGCTCTGTAAACAATTTACATGCTGGCTCCTCCCAATTCATACCTATACTGGGAATCTCTCCATTTATCTTAAAAGGTCATGACATTGCATAAGTCAGTCACAGCAAAGCATAACTGAGTTTGCAAACAGCTGCTCTTGTCTGAGATTGTTAGCCTACTATTTCTTTGTGTGAGGGTATTATTTAGAAATCTTACAGTTAGCTTGTAGGAAGGCTACCAGACTTTTCTGGGAGAGGTAGACATTTATTCTCTGCTTGTACAGCATAGAATCACAGAATCATTTAGGTTGGAAAAGACCTTTAAAGTCATTGACTCCGACTTAGCACAGCCAAATCCTCCACTAAACCATGTCACTAAGCACCTCATCTACACATCTTTTAAACACCTCCAGGGATGGTGACTCCACCACTTCCCTGGGCAGCCTGTTTCAGTGATTTACAAAGCTTTCTGTGAAGAACTTTTTCCTGATGTCCAACTAAACCTCCCCTGGCATAACTTGAGGCCATTTCCTCTCACCTTATTGCTTGTTGCTTGGAAAAAAAGACCAGCCTCCACCTTGCTACAACCTCCTTTCAGGTAGTTGTAGAGGGCAATAAGGTGTCCCTTCAGCCTCCTTTTCTAGGGCTAAACGTCCACAGTTCCCTCAGCCACACCTTGTAAGACTTGTTCTCTGGACCCCTCATCAGCTTCATTGCCCTTCTTTGGACACGCACCAGTGTCTCAATGTCCCTCTTGTAGTGAGGGGCCCAAAACTGAACACAGTATTTGAGGTGTGGCCTCACCAGTGCCCAGTACAGGGGGATGATCACTTCCCTAGTCCTGCTGGCCACACTGTTTCTGACAGATCTAGTACAATGTGGTCCACACTAGTTGCAATCTTTATTTATACTGCAGTACAAGCATTATCAGTAACTCCACAAGCTTAAATTCCATACTAGTCCAAATGTGACACCACACATATGCATTCTGTAGGAAAGCTAATGTCTTCTAAACAGCAGTATATTCATTTAATTTTTAGTTTTCTCATAAATCTCTAGTCTTGAGAGATATTGCTTAGAGTAAGCTATTATGCCATTAAAAAGTTAGACCATTCGTCTCCTATATGCTTGGATACAAAAGAGACTTAGTTCAAGAGAGTTAACTGCATCAGTAGCCCTATGCAGGATCGGGATAATGAAGCAGGAAAACCTACAAAATTGGATATCTTTTTAGTTCTAGAGAGAAAGAGATCTCCCTTGTTGTACTAATGAGAAAAATTCTCAATAGACTCCCATCCAGTAAAATGAGTGCTGCTGTGAAGGATCACTTGCTTTTTCAGCCTGCATATCTTCTATTTGTCAAAAAGGTATTCTGCTTTGAGATGCTTACATACAGAGACCGTGTCCTGGTGTAACTGGGCACTTGTCCAGTTACACCAGTAGAAACTGTACTTGCTTCTGCAAAGGTTGAATTTTCCCATGGTCTTCACAGCAATTTAAAGATTTTATGTTCATTGCAAAGACAATATTTCATCAACTTGCAGGTAGCTTTTGAAAAATAATGTAATATTTCAGCTCAAAGTAAAAGAATGAGGATGAGACAGACATTAGTCATGTTGCTTAATGTGCTTCTGGAAGGCACTCAAGTACTAGGGTAGGAGTGGAGAATCTATATAAGACAGAGCTGCACAGTGTTTTAGGATATATATCTTGTGAATTTTTTTGCTGCTAAAATAGGCTGTCATGAGCAGTGTTAATGCTGGAAATAATTTTTCCTAATTTCAAGTGGTGATTCATTTATATGACAGAGTACATCCTGGGTATGTCTTATGTTGCAAGCATGTTTTTATACAGCTTTCATTTATTAGCCAGAGGGTCTCCGGAACCCCATTCAGTTCTGCTTATGAGGTAGTTGGAAAGGATAAGGCCTAAGGCACACTGAGTGACTGAAAAGAGGGACAGAAGATCAGCATTTCAAACCATTATGTGCTCTATATAGGTTTCAATGGTGGGTTTCCAGTCAATGGATAATACTTAAGCTTGCTTCCATTTTCAAACATTATCTGTAAATTCAAGATGCAAGATAGATAATAAGTCTCTGCAAATGAAGTCTGATTTTTTTAAAAATGTTTTGTCTATAACAAGACAACTCAGTTATGAAGTGAAAGGATAAAATACATTGCTGGAGTCTCTTTCTGAATGGTAGGTACTGCTCTCAGTCCTGTTAGCTCTCACACTACCTTGTCAACTGAAAGCTGACTTTCTCACTCTACTTTAACACAGTAATCTAGAGTCATAATGCAATTCAACCTGGGATCTAGCCTAATTCCGAAGCAATTACTAGTTGTCATGTTCTAATATCATTCCCAGTCTGATAAATCCCCTTGCATTTTTTTTTCCTTCTGTAATGTTAGCAAAATCAACATCTGACTGTAGATGACAAGATGAGAAGCTAGAAACTGTTGTCTGATTCCAAAGTGAAAAAGCTATGCACGAGATTTAAGACCAAAAAGACTGGAAGCAAATTTAGGTTAAATACCATACATTTGGCTCACCTTTCCTTTTTAGCAGAACTTGAGACCTGAATGCTGTACTATGTTGTGTCCGATACGCTGCACATTCAATCTCACTGCTACTTGAGGAAAAGCAGCACAGCTCCACAGAGCTCTTCAGAGGTTCTGGACAGGGATGTATGTCTGATTTTACACCAGCCTTTATGGAAAGCATTGCTCAGGGTGGGATACTGATTTCATCCATCATTAACTAACACCACCCAAAACCTATAGGCATTTCCCCAATACATCCTTTTTCTCCTGCTTGTGGGTATTGACCTTCAAGGAGCTCTGAGGATTTAGATGTAAAAATTCCAGTTATCTGCCATTTACTGTGAAGATGTGCATATATTTACCCCCTATGTGGACTTCAGATGTCTTAATTTCACATCTTTGAGCTTCCCATCCTAATGGTAAGAAGGATATTAGAATTTATGCAGGCTGACTACTTTTTTGGACAGAAAGGTTGTCTGGGGGTTCTTTAGGTATAGATACTTACATTCATGACATACATCAATGGCAGGCTTTTTTTTTTCTTCACTGCCCTACTTCTGTCTTTCTTTCTTTGATCATGAAGTCATTTATGAATAAAATGTTTTTGTGAACTTTTTGCATGATTCTTGTAAAGGCATGGGGTTGTTTTTGTTTGGTAGTTTTGTTTTGTTTTGTTTTGTTTTAAAGATATTCCACAATGGTATCAATTAGTGAAAGTTGTGATTTTTCTTAATGAAATTCAAGTGAAATTTATCTGTGTGGCTTCTATCCTTTTTTTCATTTTCCAGCTGGTTTTTTTTAGGTTTCCAGAGACTTTCTTCTAACGATAACTAACCTTACAAAACAAAAATAACTCAATTTAACTTTCTGATTGAGAAAAAATTGCTGTAGGGAGAATACTTACAGAAGATTTTTTTTTCCTATTTTTGACATTACATTAGTATTTAAATTCAAGAGTGAACAAATTGTATGCATAAGGCTACCAGAGCATTGATATTACTTTTTAGTGAGCCTGAATAACTAATTTTAAAATCCCCTTATAGATCTGACCTTTAGAAACACTCAGTATTCACAACTGGGAAACAAATTTGAGCTTACATCAGGAACAACAAAAGCTGAAGTGTGACGAAGTCTGTTGAAAATTGCTCTTCTTTTTTGAACTGATTTTTAATGTACACACATTGCATTTAAAGCTAAGAAATTTAAGTCAGATAATTAAATTTGTCCTATAGTTACAAATTTTGCAATAGGTGATTTACATCTACTTATGTCTTGGGAAAGATCACCCACGGGTGAAATTATTTAGCTGTTTATGGACATCAATACCTTTCTAGAGTGTCCTATGCCTGTAAATATCATGACATTATGAAATCTTTTGGATGCTACTACATTTTTTAGAAGCCAGTCAAAGTTTATGAGTAAAGATGAGGGTCTCTCTCCCTTTTTTAATCCTTCCATTTCTCAGACTACTGCAAGACTTGACAATAGAAGATATTTCACTGCAATCTCCTTCCCTGATCCCTGTCCAGAGTCCATGACTTCTTTCCTCATATGGGCCACACTATGGAAAGGAAGGAAGAAGACCCAGTGAAGGGTAGACCACTGAGGCTCCATCCTTAACATTTCCCCACTGTGGAGCATGGAGACGATGCAAACAGCTCTGGCTTGTGCTAAAATGAGGGACATGAGAATGGGGAAGAAACGTAAACACATCTATCGTGGGCTGCATTGGACAGGTTAGACTAGTGGCAGGCAAATGGAAAAAAGCTAGGCTGATATTTATATATCAAATAATGAGAACCTAATCTGACAAACAATTTAAGGCATTATTTAATGCTGACATACAAAGAAGTTCATACAATCATAGAATGTATTGGGTTGGAAGGGACCTCTAAAGGCCATCTAGTCCAATCCCACCTACAATAAGCAGGGACATGTCTTACCAGGTCAGGTTGCTCAGAACCTTGTCAGGCCTGACCTTGAATGTCTCCAAAGATGGGGCCTCCACCACCTCTCTGGGCAACCTGTTCCAGTGCTTGACCACTCTTATATTAAAGAACTTCTTCCTAATGTCTAACCTAAAACTACCCTTTTCTAGCTTAAAACCATTACCCCTTGTCCTGTCATTACAGACCCTCGAGAACAGATCTCCTCCTGCCTTCTTATAGGCCCCTTTCAGGTATTGGAAAATTGCTATAAGGTCTCCCCGGAGCCTTCTCTTCTCCAGGCTGAACAGCCCCAACTCTCTCAGCCTGTCTTCATTGAAGAGTTGGAGTCTTCCTTTCTACCCTTTTAAAAAATGGGTGTGATGTTTCCTTTCTTTCAGTCACTAGGACCTTCACCAGTGGCCTGGCAACTGCATCAGCCAATTCCCTCAGGACCCTGGGATGCATCTCATCAGGTCCCATGGACTTGTGTATGTTAACATTCCTCAGACAGTCACAAACCTTGTCCTCATTTATGGTAGGAGAAACTTTGTCTCCCTTGTCCCTGTCTTGTGGGCCATCAACTTGAGAGCTGTGTGGAGAGAGATTGCCAGTAAAAACTGAGGCAAAAAAGTCATTGAGGACCTCAGCCTTCTCCTCCTCTCTTGTTACTAGCTCACCATTGCTGCTCATCAAGATGAGGGGGGGAATGCTTTTTTTGACCTTCCTTTTCTGGTTTATGTATCTGTAGAAGCCCTTTTTGTTTTTCTTTGCATCCCTTTCCAAGTTCAGGTCCAGTTGCACCTTGGTCTTCCTGATCTCGCCCCTACACAACTGGGCAGTGTCCCTGTACTCTTCCCAGGATATTTGTCCCTGCTTCCACTGTCTGTGCAGTTCCATCTTGCCATTTTATTTTGACCAGCAGGTCTCAACTCAGCTATGCTGATCTCTTTCCTTCCTTGCCCAATTTCCTACACGTGGGGATTGAGAGCTCTTGCGCTCTATGGAAAGCATCCTTAAAGATCTGCGGGCTCTGCTTTGCTCCCCCGTCCCTGATGACTGCTTCCCAGGGGGTCCTATTGACTAACTCCTTGAAGAACTTGAGGTTTGCTTTCCTAAAATTTAGGGTCCTGACTTTTGCTTTTCATCTGCCTCATACTCCTTAGGACAGTGAATTGCATTAGTGTATGATCACTGCAGCCCAGGCTGCCTCCAATCTTGATAACCCTGATGATTTCACCGGCATTTGTGACCATCAGGTCCAATATCTCATTCCCTCAAGTAGGGCTGTCTATTTCTTGCTTTAAGAAGTTGTCATCCAGGCGCTCCAGGAGATTCTTGGATTGCCTACAGTTTGCCATGCTACTTTTCCAACAGATGTCCGGGTGGTTGAAATCCCCCAGTAGGATGAAAGCCTCTGAGTGCTATGTCTCCTAAAGCTGGA
>JAVSBS010016994.1:86897-111122 GCA_033124195.1 Coracias cyanogaster
ACAAGGCTGCCTTTGTTGTCTCAATCCCTAATTCTTACCCATAAGCTTTCTACCTTCTCATGGTTATTCTTTAGGGACAACTCTTCATAGTCCATCCATTTCTTAACACAAAGGGCAACACCTCCACCCCTCCTTCTGCTCCTGTCCCTTCTGAAGAGCTAGTAATCATTGATAGCCACACTCTAGTTGCAGGATTCATCCCACCAAGTTTCAGTAATGGCCACTATGTCGTACCCATCCTGTAGCATGATAGCTTCCAATGCCTCCTGTTTGCTGCCCATGTTGCATGCATTGGTGTAGAGACACTTCAGCTAGGCTTCTGGCCCTGACACCTTCTTGGAGGGACATCCCTTTATTCCCCTAGAGTGTTTCAGGGCTACCGCCCTCTTGGGCCCTATTTCCTCAGGAGCGTCTGGCTCATCTCTGTTGGACCTTGCCTCTGCTGAGGTGTCAACAGCATGCCTCAGGATAACAGGTTGGAGGCCCTTACTGTCACCCCATCCCTCCAACCCTAGTTTGTTGTCCTGCTGCTTATCATTGATAATTCTGATATTATTACCCTCTTCCCCCTTCATATCTAGTTTAAAGCCCTGTCAATCAGCTCTGCAACCTCTTGGGCAAAGTCCCTCTTTCCTCTTTGAGAAAGGTGTCTCCCATTTGGTGTCAGCATTCCTGGTGCTGTGTAGGCCATCCTGTTGTCAAAAAAAAAAGAAATTTTGGTGGTGACACCAGCCCCGCAGCCATGTATTAATAGTTTGTACCTTTTCTGATTGTCATTGCTTTCAACTGGAAGGAGAGAGGAAAAGACAACCTGTACCCTAGATTCCCTCACTAACCACCCCAAGGACCTTAACTCTTTTTTGATCATTCTTGGACTAGGTTTTGATGCTTCCTCTCCACCCACATGGAAAATCAGTAGTGGGTAGTAGTCTGAGGACCTCACTAAGCTAGGAAGTTTCCTAGTGACATCCTTAACCCTGGCCCCAGGGAGAGCAGACCTCCCTCTGAGGAGGGTCTATATGACATATTGGACCCTCTGTTCTCCTCAGAACAGAGTCACCCACGATTATAACCCTTCTTTTCTTATTATTCTGTGTGGTGGTGATACGGGTGTTGGGCTATTTGACTGTGTAAGTATCTCTGGAATATCTTGTTCATCATTCCTGTCCTCATTTGGATGTTCCACCTCAGTCAGAGCCTCATATCTCTTGCTCAGAGGCACTTGGGGGGGGTGAGATGGGCAAGAGGGGACTTCGCCTGCTGCCCCTACCATGGACTTGCCTCCACCCACTCTGTTCATTTAGGCTTTTGTCATGAGCCTGGCAGGGGCAGGATACAGAGGCCTCTTGATCTTGGATGCTCCCATTTCTTTTTTGAGGAGGGCAGAGCCTTGCTCCACCAATCTATCTCTTGTTTTGCCTCCCTAATAATCCTCAGCCTTTCAATCTCCTCGTGCAGCTCTGCCACAAGGCTGAGCAGATTGTCCACCTGTTCGCAGTGGACACAGCAGTTCTCATAGCTGCCACTTGTTGCCAGCTCAAGGCTCGGGCACTCCTTGCAGCCTGTGACCTGGACGGCGGCATGTTTCCATGGGAGTTCTGTCTGGGTTCCCACATCCATTCTGGCGAGTGTAGAGATCACTGCCCAGTTATAGTACAAATGAACGTTAATAGAGAGAGATCTGTCAGCTACTGAAAGCTGATTCCCTGTATTAATAAAGATCTTAAAGACTTTATTCTGCAACACCGAAATAAATGAGGACATTATCAACAACTTCAGGGAACGCAGGGGCAGCCTTTAAATGCTAAATTTACTGTTTCTTCACTGCAAAAGGTCATTTACTAGCACTTGAGTATGTCTAAAAGATACATCCTGCCATTGATTGTACACAGACGATACTGCAACTAGGTGAAACATATCACATTCATATGAGAAGTGTTAAATTAGATATTAACACATACTTTTTGAAATCTTTACTGCTCTCTAGAATCTCAGTTCATATTCTGTTGCATCTGGTATTTCATACTGATGATGTATCCTTGATTTTAAATATGAAACCTGAAATTCCCAAGATCCCCTCAAAGAATTCTTTGAACTTAAAGCAATAACTAAGAAAGAAAATGCTAGGAATAAAAACAAAGCAATGAGATAGCTTTACACATAATTTATATATACACCAATAACTATCCCTGAAGGTTCTGCTTTCATTATCAAGTGGAAAATGCCCAAGTGAAGTACTCATAAAATGTAAGCAAAATGTTACATGGCATCAGAAGGCGACATTCTAGAATATTTATGGCCGGGCATTTAAACGCTTACAGCAGTAGTAGTCATGAATATCCATGACCAAAGAGAGACATGTACCATTTCATGGGTATCTGTGAATTTCAGGATGATGAATTTTACATCATATGTTCATAAAAATGCATAACGCCTCATGAAACATTCATGAGTCACCACAGTTTCTTTTGAAAAACATTTAAAGCTTTCATGAAAATGGCATTAACAATATATAAACTATGAGACTCAGTGCAACAATTGTTTTAAAATATAGAGACTGTTCTGTTTTTCCCTATGCACCACTAGAGGCTATTAAATATCCAGTTCAATAGTTAAGGAGATTTACCATCTAACATTTTGTAAGAAAATTATTTGCCATGCCTATGATCTACAACAATCTTTTAAACATATTGAAAGTTTGTTGACTTCTAATACAGGGAAGTGTAAAGTAGAGCAGAAGACATAGGGGAAAATTAACAACAATTTGCCTTACTACAAACGGGATAAAATTGATTTACACCAGAATAATTTATATATTCTCTCTGAAGAAGGAAAAAAAAAAAAAAAAGTAGGCAATTTTTTTAACAAGCAGGTCCCAAACCAGAGACAGTATTTGCTATCACTAGAATCAGTCCTATGGTGTTCAGGAGTCAGATGTTGTGCTGAGGAGGAATGTGGCACTGAAGTCACTGCATACCTTCATGCCTTTTCTTGGAGTAGACAGCTGGAATTGACAAAGGGCAGGAGGCATTCATTTGGAAGGAGGCTTTGGTTGGCCAGGGAAAAATGTTGAAATCTTCATTGACTTATTTACAATGGGGTGATTAACCACAACCTGACAGCAGTGACGCTTTGGAACTGAGCTTCAGAGACAGAAATCTCAACCTGGATTTAGGCACATATGGGACTAGGGAAGGCTTATTCACCTGTTTTAAAATAGTTTTGTTTGTTTGTTTCTTCCCTCCATTTTCAAGAAAATAGACTACTGTGAAAAGCTGTCATTGGGGAGTTTGAAAACCAGTTCTTGGGCCCTTTTCAGCTTCAAGAAGGAGATGCATTCTGAGGCATTCTACTGGATAACATCTATTCAGTAGGAAGTGAATCCCAGTGTGGAAAGACAGGTATCAAACAGATCACTCTGGGTGCATCACAATATGTTTAAAATTAGAGCCTCACTTACTTGCACATCACACTTGCAAGTGCAGAGGGCTAAGACATAATTGCACTGTTGTGTTTAATGTAACTGCTGCAAATCCATTGCAGGTTTCCTTTCCATCTCATTTCACCTTTCTGTCTCTTTGAAATAAGCTCATTTTAGTATTTATAAAGAAATCAGTATACTACATAAATAAAACCTCTAAGATGTGAGGCTTGAGACAGATTCTACTGTAATAACTGCAAAGACTTCTATTTGTGCTAACTGGCAGAAGCCTGCTGTAAGAGCTGTTTGAAGTTTGACTTCCCATTGAAATTATTATATTCATAACATCAATTTTGTATACAAGTCTGCAGTTTAAGAGGTAATGAAGTTATGTTGATGGTTTTTCCAGACACTCCTGAATGCAACTAATAACTTTTGTTATGGTTTAATACCACTAACAAAAAATGATAAAACTACCTCCAAGGCAATTTACTTATTTTTGAGCTTATCCAATTTCCCTACATCCCTACTCAAAGGAACCCCATGCACTATTAAGGCCAAGAAGTATTAAATCCAGGCTGTTTTTCCAGTTGTTTCTCGAAGCAGCAAACTTTATTTTTCTTTTGTGACACCAAAGTAAGTTAACTTAAATGCCAGGAAGTGAACTTAATTATTCTCAGTTTGTTAGAGGGATGAAATTTTTTTCTAAGGTAATAGTAGGAAGGATAAGGAGCAATGATGGCCCTAGAGTTCAGGTTTGGGCAATCAGTGACTTAAAACAAGGCAATGCCTAAAATCATAGATTAAGGATAAGGATAATACAGTTGGCTTTAAAGAAGCTACAAATGTAGGAAAAGATCTATTACCTTTGAGGAAAACAGTCTTTCAGACTGGATCTGCATTCATGTGCTGGTAGAAAGATCTTGGGTTCCCTACGGGACTTTGTGAAGTCAATAAACTTTCCAATGTGGATGTTTCAAAGATTGGGGATTAAAAAACAAAGTTTGTATTTGAATATTTTTAAAGCCAACACAAATCTTCACCTGCAGACATCAGTTGGCTGGATCAAGATGCTTTGTAATTGATTTTTATCTGACCTACCTTCTCAACAGAAACCTTTTTTGCTCCCAAGAGTATGTCTACCTAGAAATTTTCCAGTCAGAAGGAAACTTAGATATAAGATACACTACAATCGACAGAAACTATCTTTGCAAGATTAGGATATATTTAGAGTTACATCATATTTCAACAGTATAATCTACTTTTTCTTTGCTTGAACTACACAGGAGTGACCTTAAAACTCCTAGGACAAGTTTATTTGGGGAATTGCTCCCATTTATTAGCTGCTGTAATGCATATGATGTTTCCATCTAAATGGATATGTCGTGTATTGACACCAAAGTTTTCTGCTTCTATGTTGGCCTGCTGATTAGTTGCTGAATGTAGTGAACATATTGACAAGAATATTTCAATGAACCCACAAGCTGTGACTCTCTAAGCAAAAAAATAATAGCTTTGCCTCCTTCCTATGGTCCTGTAATGAAATGAAATGGTGTGGCTTACTAGGAGCTAGGAGATCTAGAACCTATTTCTGTATTTTTGTATGGGTTCTTTCTTGTCTGTTTAATGAGACAGCAGATGGTGAAGGGTCCGATAAACCCATGCTGACTAAAGACTTTATATTTGTTTTCTTGAACTATTCTACTGCAGAAACATTAAAATATAGGAGAATAAACAAGTGTAAATTAGGCAGTACAGGTGAAACAGAAAAGCAAAACCTAGAGAGGACAAGAATGTTTGGAGAAAAAATAGAAAAACAGGGAAATGGCAACAGAATAAAAGGGAGAAAGTGATAAGAGAGCTAAACTTCAGTTTTTCAGAGGTTCTGCAGATACAAACAATACCGCTAAAATAAGGGTCCCAAAACCTGTATAACTTGTCAAGCGCAGGAGAACCTGCAGTGCAGGCTACATGATATCCGACTGAGGAACCTTGGCATGAAGCCTTGCTCCAACTCTGCCTTTATGTTTTCCACAGGAAAACAAAGAAGGCTTTAGATCAGAAGACTAGCTTGGGCTCTAAAATGGGGAGTCCCCTTCACACCCTGCAGGATCCTACCTCTTCTTATCAACCCCATAGGATTAGTGCTAGCATTTTCATTTAACACACATATGACTATACATATTATTGTTTGGTAAGGTGATTTTAGGACTTCCCCTACTGTGTTATCTGAAAGATTAAAGTTTTTAGCAGTCTGAAGGGATAGAGAAGTAAAACAAATACTTATTGTAAGAGATTACCGTAAACCTTTCTATCCAATAACTTCTTTATTTATGTTTTCCAAATGTATCTATACTTAGTCATTTGTGAGAAACATTCAGACATATGACACAATCAGGGACAGACAGTACAGCTAGAAAAAGTAGGAATTTTTTTGAAAAAGACAGAAGAGAGAGGATACCCTCTGGTTTTTAAAGGGAAACAATATAATTCCTTGAAAGAGGACCAAAATAATTATGAGAAGACTTTCAAACACACTAAAACAGTGATAACTTCTGCAAAATGGAAACATTAGGTATGTTACATATCAGGTGACACTAATTACACTGCTCCTTTTCTTATTAAGAAACTTCATAAGTACATTAGAAATTTATGTAGCCTAGATGGTCTTATACTTTAAGTGTTTCCACCTTTACAAACCATATAATTAGAAATGAATTTCCAATAGATGACTTTTATATTAGGATTCAGCATTAAATTTTATTGTTCATTCAATCCATTACCTAGAAAATATTCTCCACTTTCACTGAAGAAGCATTTAGTCACATGTTCCTCCCTTGCGAAGACCATATGTTCACTCAGACTTGCCATAATATGTGTGTGTAATGTATTTAAACTAACATTTTTATGTTTAATGTCACAATAGTTGCAATAGGTGCCATACACCCTACCTAATATGTATTGAGTCACTAAGCACTTTAATTAGTGTTACACACCCATGTAGAGTTTATCGTGTTAGTCCCTTAATACAGTAAAAATTATTTAAGTAGCTGAAAATGTAACTATAGAGAGTACCAAATTTTTGTTGTTGTTGTTGATTGCACAGAAGCAGCAACTTTTGTCTCTGGAATAAAGAGTTGTACAGAAATATTTCAAAACGTCATAAATACCCTGGATTTTGTTGGTGTTACTACTCATTTTTGCTTTAAAATTGGCCTCTTCTAAACATTTTTACCTATTCTGAGGAGCCATCGAGGTTTGTACATTCTGTGACAGGCTCTGATTTAACCTAATTTAGCTGAAAGTCATGATTTCTCTTACTGTGAGCAGCACTATAATCTGTTAAAAATTGAAATTTATTTTGGCATTGTTTTACTTCAGGGGTTGTTTTTTTGTTTGTTGTGGGGTTTTTTTGGCTTTTGTTTGTTGGGGTTTTAAAAAATTTGTTCATTTTTACTACACTGTAGGTACTACCTAAGAACTAAACAGGTTCCTACTTTGCATACAACCATTCCTATTGCTTTAACATACCTCTGCCTCTGGAAAATCTCAGACCTACCCTCTACTTCTTTTTCCTTTGTGATGTTTTGAAGTTTGACAGCAAATAAAAAATTCAGTCTCATGTTATTTTGCTGCTGGCTGATACATTGGCATCAGGTCTGAAGGACCTCTTGTTATCCTTCAAAGCCAAATGTGAGATCATAAATATATGGTCTGCTCTGGATGGATAGAAAAGCCAGAGGCACAAATCCAGACTCACCAAGAGGAACCAAAGGATTAGAAATATAAACACATTTTAATCCTTTGGAATACTTCTATATTCTTGAAGCAATGTGTAGGGCTGGAGCTGACATTGCCACAGAACAATGAAGAACTTGATCATATTTATGTTTTTAAAACAAGAAGTAAGGTCATCATTGTTAGTAACTTAATCATATATATAATTCAGAGCATAATACAAAATTTAGAAAGTTCAAGCAAACAAGGACTTGGAAAAATGATGCCTGTTTGCTAAGCTTTTTTCTAAATGTCAGGTAAGCTTTAAAAAGACATAACACTTGAGAAATGATTTTTACTTGAGGTAGGAGAGGGAGAACTTCTGAATTAATAAAAACAGAGCATTATTTTTTAACATCATAGAATCTTTGCTTCTCTCTATGCATATCAGGTGGACATTAGCCTTGCCACGAGTCCTGGATTTTTTTCTTTTATTATTTTCTCATTTATTATTTCAGTCTTAGCTTTTTCTTGATAGATACACCAAGGAAGTCATTAGAATTTCAGTCCAGTAGGCAGTAGCCTTTTGGGTCTGCTAATCTGCAACACGAAATAAAAGGATGGGAATAAGATAACATTGCTTTTCTTGGATTATTGTTAAAAGGTTTAAATCTTCACTGACATTCTGCTCCTTTGATTTCTGCTATCCTGACCTGGAATATATGTGGTCTATATTGCGAACTTGCTTCCCTGAGCATCTGTTTACTCAATCTTTCTCTGAACTGCTGATGGTAATGAATCTCCTTCCTCCAGCCCCAACTGCTGCATTCAGTTATCATCAAGCACAGGCATCAACTAGAGCTCTAATCTTGCTCTGATGGATGGAATACTAACCTTTCACAAGATTAGAGACACAAGGTGCTCTAGAGATAATAAAATTCAAATAGGTTTATTTCAAAGGGCAACTCAATCTCGATTTTCTTCAAGGGTCACTTGACAGATCATTTGCCAATGTAGTTTTTTTGTCCTTCTGCATCTGGCTTCTGTGCAGTACTCCAACTATTTCAAATTAAGGGGCCCCCAACAGGCAGAGTTCGGCAAGGGTCTAGCTTCAGCAAAAACAGCAAGGCATTCAGCATTGAGCTGGCAACTTTGCTAAAAGTGCATCTTAGGTGGGTGGTGCTTGGGTGGTGGAAAAGTTTTTCTTAGGATTTCCAGGAAGGCAAAGAAGTGACAAAAAAAGATAAGCATCTTGAATGCTTTGAATTTTAAACTCCCATTTGATCATGGAGTAAAAATCTTGCTAGCATTATGACAGCCAGCTGAGCAATATATGCTGTAAGTTAAGAGATTTGTAGCTCAAGAGCAACCATTTTTAATGTGCTTGTAAAGCACAGCTATGGAAAAGTGTTTACAAATCAAATATTTAAGTCAGGTATCTGCAGGCATGAATATAAGGCTCTTACAAGTGCTGAAAGAAGATTCTTCTAGATGATAGTTTCAGTGTTCAAAGTTACCTACAGCAGTTAGGATCCTCTATGAATAAAATAGGTATAATCTCCTGAAACCTCTAATGTTGTAGCTTGCACCTATTTAAAAAATTTACCTAGCTCTCTGGTTTAATAAAGCAGAATTAAATTATTATAACTTGTCTGCTTAGACAACAAGTATTATTGAAGCCAGAGAATATAACGTGGATAAAAGAAATGGCTGGATGGCCGGGCCCAGGGAGTGGTGGTGAATGGAGTCCAGTCCAGTTGTCAGCCAGTCATAAGTGGTGTTCCCCAGGTCTCAATATTCAGGCTAGTTCTCTTTAATACCTTTATCAATGATCTGGACGAGGGGATCAAGGGCACCCTCAGTAAGTTTGCAGATGACACCAAGTTGTGCTGGAGTGTCGATCAGCTTGAAGGGAGAGAGGCTTTACAGAAGGGTCAGGACAGGCTGGACTAATGGGCCAAGGCCAATGGTATGAGGTGAAACAAGGCCAAGTGCTGGGTCTTGCACTTGGGTCATGACAAGTTCATGTGATGCTACAGGCTTGGGAAAGAATGGTTGGAAAGCTGCCTGGTGGAAAAGAACCTGGGGATGTTGATCAACAGCTACCTGAACATGAGCCAGCATTGTGCCCAGGTGGCCAAGAAGGCCAAAGACATCCCAGCTTGTATCAGAAATAATGTGACCAGCAGGATTAGGGAAGTGAATGTCCCCTTGTACTCAGCACTGGTGGGGCAGCACCTCAAATACTGTGTTCAGTTTTGGGCCCCTCACTGCCACAACATTGAGGTGCTGGTGTCCAAAGAAGGACAATGAAGCTGGTAAAAGGTCTAGAGAACAAGTCTTAGGAAGTGTGGCTGAGGGAATTGCAGATGTTTAGCCTGGAGAAAAAGAGGCTGAAGGGAGGTGTTATTGCTGTCTACAACTACCTGAACAGAGGTTGTAAAGAGGTGAGGGTCAGTCTCTTCTCCCAAGTAACAAGTGATGGGACAAGAGGAAATGGCCTCACATTGCACCAGGGGAGATTTAGGTTGGCTATTAGGAAAAATTTCTTCACCGAAAGCATTGTAAAGCATTGGAACTGGATGCCCAGGGAAGTTAAGGAGTCACCATGCCTGTAGGTGTTTAAAAGATGTGTAGATGTGGCACTTAGGGACATGGTTTAGTGCTGACCTGGCAGTGCTGGTTTAATGGTTGGACTTGATGATCTTAAAGGTCTTTTCCAACCAAAACTAGTCTACGATTCTCTGTCTGGCCTTCATTTATGAGAAGGATAAAAATAATTGAAAGGCCCATATAAACCATACAGCTAAGGCTGAGGGTGTATCAATTGCATGCAAACTACAGCACTTCTATGAGCTAGCCAGGAGGCTGGAGGCTGGGAGCTGGCTTGTGTTTGTGGATGCTAGCAGCTGGACTCCTGTACAGGAGACAGAGGGAGAGAGGGGACAAAAAGCAAAGGAAGCACTTCAGAAACACACATAAGAGGAACCAGTAAAGCTCAGAGAAAGTCAGAGAGATGTTGTATACACAGATTCAGGACAGCACTGAAAAAGAGTATGCTTTAAAAATAATTTTAAAAAAAACTAAATACTTTTTTTTTTTTGATAGAATTTGCTTCTTGCCTATTTATAGATGTCAGAGTTTAGAATAACAAGCAATTTGGAGGAAAAATTGCATTCTTTTATCTTCCCAAAACAAGGATGACTACATCCTATTTAAAATTCAGTGGTTGATGAGTTTGCATGATAACTGAGTAAGACACATTTGATGGAACATGCATCTAAAATGTGTACTAGACCAAGTCTGAAATATGGAAACTGGAAAATACAGCTGAAGATTTTTTTTTCCTGCTTTTAAAGACTTAGAACTACATGAAAAATGTATTCTCATTTTGAATGTTTTAGCTCTGACAGCTCACAAACTAGTCTATTCCTAGAATTGCAATCATATCTCTGGAGTCCATTTACATTGTTTAAATTTCATAATTGAGTGAGTTCTTAATATTTCAAAAACTGTTTCTGTTTTGATAAAATTTAAATATACACAGTTCACTTGTCATTATTGTCCTTTATAGTAAGAAGCTCTTGAAATTAATTTTGTTACGTGTTTTCACAAATAGCAGGAAATAACTCACTACACATGAATCTTGCAATTGATTCAGGAACTTGTGCCCTTACATGTTGCTTTCTTTGGTTTCAGTACTAAGCATTGGACATGAATTATCTGTAAATATATGACAGTAATATTTAGGCATACAAGGTGAAAGGATGCTCATACCTGAGGACTTAAGTCTTTTTGTTAGAGGATGTGAATTTTTCAGATAATCATCTGTCTTTGCCACTTCACTGCCAACTCTATCAACCCTATGTCCTACCCTTGAGAGATGCAAAACGGGCTATAAAATTGCCACAGGACCATACAGGCTAGAAAATAGAGAATTAAGATCTGTGTTACCTAAATTGCTCACGTAAAAGAAGACTACATCAAATCAAGCCTTTTGAGGAATATCAAAGCACACAAACAGCTACCATGGAGAAGGGTATGACAACTAACAACCTGGGCTGGAGGCAGATGCTCTAACTCTTCAAGAGTAAAGTGCTGGGAGGAAGGAAGGAAAGATGAGGAAGTAGTCACTGTGATCAGCCTGTCACTGACTTACCCTAAGCGTTTAACTACACAAATTGTATGGCATGCTTCATCCCAATAGTATGTCTGCACAGACATTTCTACAGGGTTTGAAATCTTCAGTCAGTATAGACAAGTGAGATAAAAAAGCTGAAGACCCATGAAGCAAGACAGGGACATGTGACCATGGAAATAATTTAAAATTATCCCCAGAACAGAGTGTGTATTAAAACTCGGAAGATTTTAGCTTCTGTAAAAGTACTCCTTCAAATGAAACAGGTACCTCTTCTTCCAGATTATACAAGTAAAGAAATAGTATTTTACTGCAAATCAAAGATATGCCATGTAAATGTATGAATACTAGCCTGGTAGGCTTTCAGGAAATATACTTGCAAATAAAACAATTACTGAGGAGCTCATCCTCTGATTTAAAGCCAGGACTAGGTACTCGGAAGCATGAAATCTAGCATCAGGCCTAGCTCCAAATATAACTGCTGAGATGAGCACTCAATAATATTTTTTATAAAGCATGTTCTGCAAGCATACAGAAGGAAAAGTCAAAGGACTTAATTTTATTTAAATGCAGCTGCCCCAATGACACACAGAAACAACCACAATAGTCAGACTAAGCTCTTTTCCAAAGAACAGCACTTGGCCTAAAACACGTAACATTACACTCTTCATCGTTAACTTCAAATTTTCTTGCTTTTGTGGGATTAAGTCAGACCCTTAACATTATGTTAATGTAGCTTTTTGTGGTTTAATTACAAGGTTTCCTCTAGAGTGTAACATAATAACAATTAATCAGCTAGTTCTTAACTTCCACAAAAGAACCGTCATCTATTATTATCTGCACTGCTAACCCACCACAATGTCAGCAGAACTAAAAACAAACAATTATGCCACAAAAGCTACATGCAAATAGTGTCTGTATCTTAAACAAATGAAAGCAAAAATCTGTGATTCAGCCCTGAAATTCTCCTTTGTTCATTCCATTTTACATAAACAATACAGAACTAAAATTATTTAAATAAATACGGTATGGTAAGGATACCCTAGCAACACACAGACTGACTGATATGAGTTGTGGATGGAAAGTAACCTAAAAAGGTAGAATTGGAAGCTGATGCTGTTTCAGGATTTACTGCCTTCCTCCACGATATCGAAGATGTTAATTCTCTAGTTTATTTTTAGGTCAGGCATATTTGCAGAGCCATGCTGATTATATTTGGCAGAAAAAAATCATTAATGGATGCAGATAGTAATTGATGTGATAGACTAAAATAATGCATTTTAAATACACAAATGTGAAATCCAATAAATGCTTTAATAAAAAATATGAAGACAGAACGCTGGAAATTAAAAGCAAAGGGAGAAACAAGAAGTCACTGAGGACATTTACCATTTGAAAATATGAAGGACTGAATCCTATCAACATTGAAACATTCCGAGGTTACAATTCTCTCCTTGTTGTGGACTGGGTACAGAGATGGATAATATTTCCAAGTAGCTGAACTGCAATGGGAAATGAGAAGTGAAATTCTGCTGTTGTTATTACTTTTCTTCTTCCAGAGAGCAGTTTTCTCTAGGGTGCTGTTTGACTCTTACAAGTCGCCACATAAAAAGTGGCAGTTTGAGTCAACAGATTTGTTCAATGACAAAATATGTTCTTAGCACTCTTTAGTCCTGTTAGCCCTGAAGCAACAATATGGCAGAGGGGGGCAGAGAGGGTCCTAGTAACTTTTGCTAGGCATGCATAGTTTCACACTCTCTTTTTTTTTAAAAAAAAAAAAAGGTTGATCATAAGACATAGCTGGAGAACTTGGAAATAATTGGAGATTTCCAGAAACTGCTTCCCAATCTTAGGTATAGCTACTGCTATCAGTGACTGTTACAGTATATATGTGAGCAGTTTTACAGAGTGTTTACTTCTTTTATAGCATCATTCATTATGTTGCATTTTCTTAATGATATGTATCTAAGTATTAGGTGCGTTTTTCTAAAAAGCATTTGGAACACTAGCAGGTACCTGTAAGGATGGAACACAGTACCTGTTGTAACACATTTTGTTATCCATAGCTACAGCAAGCTTCAAAATTGCTATCTAGTTAACCAATCTAATTAACCTTTCCCTAACTTAACTTTGGTGTTAGGGATGTAAATTCTAGTTACAGCCTTTCAGTGATTGGACTGTTTATACCAGCTTTTCAAGGGTATCCTACCCACTCTCTGCTGTGCAAGTCCAAAGAAAGATAAATTTCACATTCCTACAATAGCTATCACTTCACTCATTAGTAACAAACACCTGTAGCAGCAGGATCCACATACACTTCAATTGGGTTTCTTTGCACCTCTAAATTGCTTGTCATCATAAAGAAGTGACAGCAGTTCAATAAGAGAAGAGTAATGCCTCAAGAAGACTGGAGCCCATTTTCAATGTTTAATTGCCATAAAAAAAAGCTAACAAGTGATTAAAAAGATAAATCAAAAGTTTGCAGAAAGACTAAAGCACCCAGTCAGTTTTATGGTTTCATTTGAGCTACAAAGACATTATTATACATCCATTTACAAAACAATGAGCTCTTACTGTTTATGAAAGTTTAATCTCTTGGTTTATTGCTTTAATATATCTAACATTGGTAAGATTTACTTTAAAATGAAATATCTGTCTATATGATGTGGATGTTATTTTTTTTACATTCAGCCTGCAAATGGCATGAATAACACCATAATTGTAGTCATCTATGAAACGATTAAAGTAGGGGTAATTGCTTCTTCTCCAATATCTGAATATAAAGTAAAAGAATTAATATTTTATCATTTGGCAATGCTTCTTGTTAGCACAATATTCTGACAACATTTTTTTGTTTAGCATTTGAGCAAATGCTGGATAAAGTTTTCTGAACCAAAATGCACATTACCAGTACACTTGTGCTTAAGAAACATATCACCCTAGGCTCACACATCTGATAAAACTTTTGCTGCTCAAACAATATCAAAACCAACAAAAAATCAAATACAGTTCTCATAAACTACTAAATCTATAATTTAAGAAAGTAAACAGATGAACAAACATGGCTTTGATGATAAATTGCTGCCCCTCAAACAATATGCCTATCCTAGACTGAACTACAAAACAACAACAATTCATTTTTATAACAAGTAATTGTAGCAGCTGTATTAAAGAGAATTTTAAACACAGGTTTAAAAAGCCCAGCTAAACCGTGTGAATGCTTTCACTATTGTAAACTGACATATCAATCTCCAGAAAAACCCTCAAAAGCATCCTGAAAACTATTTCCTTTTCTCTCCTATCTTGCCCAAGAAGGCATTGACATTGGCAGTTGAACTGACTTTTATTTTTATCCTCTCTTTCAGGAAACTGCTAATGACAGGCTTTTAAATTCCTGAGGTGAGTAATGTGGGAGATTGTCTCTTATACACTTTGAGGATTAACTTGGGGAAGACAGGGAGGCTCTGAAGGACCAGAGGAAGGAAAAAGGAGGCTGCTGGTCCTCTGAAGTACAAGAAATCCTTCCTATCCTACAAAGCAATTGGGTCTTTTACTCGCTGTCTCATTCTGCTTCTCATTTGCACATGAAGTCCTATGGCCTAAGTTTAGTTGTCTTTAACATACATGCTACAAGGTCAGCAATACAGGTTAAAACCTCAGTGGTCTCTTCACTTTGCCATATGGACACGAAGCAACCATTATAGACCTCTGCCAAGATTTATCTTCCATATACCTACCAAGACAAAGTTTCAGTTCCCCCTGCTTCTTCACCAGAAATGAAAGAAAGATTATGTAGTCAGTTGCTGACGGTAGCTACTCCACATCTGGCTGGGCTCACAGCAGAGCAGTAGATCTTGGTGCACAGGGGGTTTCCTTGGGTTTTCCTTTGGTAGAGAGAAGCCAGGGGAACAGAGAGACCTGTTAGGAGCTGGCAGCTCTTGCAGGAGAGGCTGATGAGGCCTTGGCATTGACAGGGAAATGGTGACCATGAGTATAAAAGAACCTCTTAGGGAGTGCAGCAACTAGAGTGGGCAAAAAGAGCATGGTACATCAGCTGGAGAATGGTGTGGCAGTTCCAATGTCAGTTTGTGCAGGAAGGGCATGGAAAGCTCTGCCGGCTCTGATCAGGGAGCAACTGTTTCTGCCAGGCAGAAAGCCATGGCTTCTAGAAGCTCTGCACCCAACTCAACAGATGCAGTTTCCCAGATAGAGCTCCACTGGAAACGCCACCACCCAGGTGTCAGGCTGCAGGCTGTGCCTTGCTCCTGCACCAGTACAGGACAGCAGCAGTGGGAGGTGCACCCAGGTAGGGGAATAGGGGAACTCCTCTGCTTGGTGACAGAGCTCCAGGAGGAGCTGAGGAGGCTGAGGAGTGTCAGGGAGTGCAAGAGGTAGACTGATCACCAGAACCACATCCTGCCTTCCCTGCGACAGGCCCTACAGTCAGACAAGATGCATAATACAGAAGATTCCCTTTCCCATTTGACTGAACATAGTGACTGGAAGGAGAGCAGGCAATGGCAGCAAGTTCCCGCCTGGTGCAGAAGGCGTGTCCCCTCAGTAACAACCCCACCTTCCCAGGTGCCCCTGCGTAATGGGTACAAGGTCCTGCAAGTAGAATCTAATAATAATTAGGATGATGATTTGTCTAGCTTTTAAGCCTTGCCAAAATTAAGTCGGCCTACACCCTGCATCAAAAGTACTTCTACAAAGAAAAAAAAGACAGGTCATTGTCATATGTGACTCTCTTCTGAAGGGAATAGAAGGCCAGATATGCAGACCAGACCCACTTCTCAGGGAAGTCTGATGCCTCCCTGAGGCCAGGGTTGAAGATGTGGTGAGAAAATTTCCTACCCTGGTACAGCCCTTGAATTATTATTCATTATTGACTTTTCAGGTGGGCAGTGATGAACATGCAACAAGAAATCTAAGGGCAATCAAGAGAGACTTCAGGGCTTTGGGAAGACTGGTCAAGGTCTCAGGAACACAAGCAGCATTCTCCTCTACCCCTCCAGTTGCAAGGAACAATGAGGGAAGAAACAGGAAGACCAATCATATCAATACCTGACTCTGCGCCTGGTGTCACTAGCAGAACTTCAGGTTTTTTCATCACGGGTGAGTTTGCGCAGCACCAGGCATGCTGGTGACAGACCGGGTACCCCTGTCTCAAAGGAGGAGAAGGATATTTGCACAGGAGTTGGCAGGGCTCACTGAAAGAGCTTTAAACTAGATTTGAAGGGGGAAAAGGACGAAACCAAGCTCACTAGAGACAACTCTTGGGGTGGCACATCAATGTTTGTGGGATGGTGTGCTAGGGAGATCCTTAAGTCTGTCATCTCAGCGGAGGTAGCGGATGAAGTGCCACATGATAGCAAAGACAGAAGGGTTATTGATGGGCTAGAAATCACAGAAGTGCCTGTGAATAGTCACGTAGGAATTAGGCTTTCTCCCCACCAAAAGGTGACAGGATCAATAGCTCACCAAAAAAACAATACAGCAGAGAGAAAACAGTCTAGGAGGTTCCTGGAGTGTGTGGAAGGTAACTTCCTGACACAGCTGGTGAGAGAGCCAGCTAGGGAAGGCTCCTTGTTAGACCCATTGTTCATGAACATAGAAGGACTTGTGGGTGATGTGAAGGTTGCAGGCTGTCGTGGGCATAGTGATCATGAAATAAGTTTCCAGTTCTTGTGGAAGTAAAGAGGAGGGTCAGTAGAACTGCCACCTTGGACATTCGGATGGCAGACCTTGACCTTTTTAGGAGACAAGTTGACAGAGTTCCTTGGGAGGCAGTCCTGAAGAGCAAAGGAGTTCAGGAAGGACATTCCTCAAGATGGAAAACTTTAAGGCATCGGAGCAAGCCATCGCTATATAAAATGAGCCAGCAGGGAATAAGACCAGCCCTGCTGAATGTAGACCTTTGACTGGAATTCAGGAAGAAAAGGAAAGTCTATGAACTACAGAAGGGGGCCAGGCAACTCAGAAGGGCCCAGAGAGTGGTGATGAATGGAGTCCAATCCAGTTGGCAGCCAGCCACAAGTGGTGTTTCCCAGGACTCAGTATTGGGGCTGTTCCCTTTAATAACTTTATCAATGATCTGAATGAGGGGATTGAAGACACCCTGAATAGGTTTGCAGATGACATCAAGTTAGGCATGTGTGCTGATCTGCTTGAGCAGAGGCTTTACAGATGAATCAGGACAGGCTGGATTGATGGGCTAAGGCCAATGGTATGAGGTGCCACAAGGCCAAGTACCAGGTCCTGCATTTGGGTCACAACAACCTCATGCGATGCTACAGACTTGGGGAAGAGTGGTTGGAAAGCTGCTCAGTGGAAAAGGACCTGGGGGTGTTGATCAACAGCCACCTTAACACAAGCCAGCAGTGTGCACAGGTGGTCAAGAAGGCCAAAGACATCCTGGCTTGTATCAGAAATAGCGGCCAGCAGGACTAGGGAAGTGAACGTCCCCCTGTACTCAGCACTGGTGAGGCCGCAGCTCAAATAGTGTGTTCAGTTTTGGGCCCCTCACTACAAGAAGAACACTGAGGTACTGTAGCATGTCCAAAGAAGGGCAACAAAGCTGGTGAAGAGTCTAGAGGTCAAGTCTTACAAGGAGTGGCTGAGGGAACTGGGGTTGTTCAGCCTGAAGAAAAGAAGGCTGAAGGGAGACCATATCTCTCTCTACAACTACCTGAAACGAAGTTGTAGTGAGGTGCAGGTTGATCTGTTCTCCCATGTAGCAAGCCATAGTACAAGAGGAAAGAGCCTCATGTTGTGCCAGAGGAAGTTTAGATTAGATATTAGGAAAAATTTCTTCACCGAAAGCATTGTAAATAACTGGAACAGGCTGCCCAGGGAAGTGCTGGAGTCACCACTGGAGGTATTTAAAAGATGTGTAGTGTGGTGCTTAGGGACATGGTTTAGTGGTGACCTGGCAGTGTTGGTTTAATGGTTAGACTTGATGATCTTGAAGGTGTCTTCCAACTGGACTGATATATGATTTTATGGGGTTTTCCGACTAAAGGCTACTGCTGGTGTAGTAACTCACATAAACATATAGTGTAACAATGCAAGCATACTGGTTTGGGATGTAGCTGTTGACATTGAAGGCTGGCCTTCTTGTTATCTAATTAGACTCTGCACTGACGACATAGGTCATCAAAACTGTGGGGAGAATGAACTGTCCCAAAAGGTGAACATATTTTGCTTAGGTTAAAACAGACAGTCATATATCAAAAAAGATTTTAAAAGAACAAAAAACCAACACGTGGATACATTCATCCACACCGTCAATTTCTCTTCTTAGCAGTTTTACTACTTTTTCACATTTCATAGAATTATAGAATCATTCAGGTCGGAAAAGACCTCTAGGATCATCTAGTCCCACCTTCTTCGAACATCTCCCTAACCCCTAGACCATGTCTCCAAGGTCCACGTCTACATCTATCATTTGGCCACTAAGGAAATATAGAGAATAATATACATTTTAGATTACCTTTTAAAAAAGTTGCATTGTGTTAGAAACTCATAGCTGGCCACAGAACAAATATAATTCTCTTCCCTGTTCTTATTTTTTATAAACTTGCTCCAGCAAGCTCTAAAGGCAGTGTCTGTCTGTGAGCATCTGGTGAGAACAAACACATACTTCAGTAGACAATTCTTGTCAAACATGCTTAAGTGCTTGTATTGCTAGCATGCTTACTTTCAAATGTGATATAAAAATCAGATTCTATTAATTTTGTGTAGACCACTGTCCTGGTTTTGCTGGGATATAATCATAGGCCAGCCATAGTCTGCAGGCCATAAACAGCTTCAAGTCAGCCAGGGAAGTTGACCCAAGTTGGCTCACAGGTGTATCCCATCCCATAAATGTCATGCTTATTATAAAGGGGGAAGTTTGCTGGGGATAGGAGGGTCTCCTCCTCTTCCTTTGCCTCATCTCTTGTTTGTTTATCATTATGTTCCTGAGGACTGCCTTCCTGTTTGTGACTGATGTACATTCACTGGGCTGAGTATAAGTTCATATACTTTATATCGGCATCTGGTATTAGTTTGGCTCTTTAATTAGATCTGGTTTCATTTCAACCTGTGGGTCTCCTTTCTTTTCCTGGATCCCCCTTCTCTACTGAGATAGAGCAACTGTTTTAGTTTAGCCCTGAATATGGGCTAAATGTAGATGAGCAAACAGCTTTCCTTTCTGTGTAGGTTTGCTAAAAACATTCATAATGCAAGATATGAATAGATAGAAGGAAAAAGAAAAGCATTAAGAACATAAAATGCAAATTGTAGCAAGAAGATCATTTATACAGTCCTTTTCAAACTGGAGGTCTGGAACCTTGAAGGAAAATTTATATCCATCACTGTCCAAAACAGTGAAGATCACCATCAAGTAAGAAGAACCTTGCTTAGTTTTTAAATAAGCATGACAGACTCTTTCCACATAAAAATCTAAATGCCTCGAAACCCTATACTCTAAACAAACAAAAAAACACGAGTTGAGAAAGAGGCCCAAATCAACCTGAACTATGCTGAGTGAGTCATAGAAATAAAAGCAGTTGATTCTTTCTCATTTACCTGTTAGTAAGACTTCTGACATATCACTCAAACCATTAAAGAAACCAGTGGTATAAGATTATGTGTCTCTAAAACTTTGAGGAAAGCATAATAAAACACTAGTCACCCAATCATTATTATATGCCTTCCATGTTATGCTGTCTGTCATGGGGACGTTTATGCATGTGCTAGAGATGTAAGTTTTAAAGTTAGTGTTATATGTTTTTATACACACTGATGTACTTTAGCCATGGTAGTCTTTGGTAAATGTGCATAAAACACAGAACTGTATATCAATCAGAATATTTCTAGGTCTTTCTCATAAAGTCTCAGAAAATAAATCTGACTGTTAAAAATAGACATGATTACTGACTAATTGCTGTCTTTTAAGACTACTATTACTTAGGTCCACACTTGTAAACTTTATGTGCAAATCTATTCATGCTACAATAAAAAAATGGCAAAAATCTTGATTTAAACTCACTTCTCTAGAATAACATGCATTGCAGGCCTCTTCTAACTGTATATACTACAATATTTAAAAATGCATTCCTTTCTCTGAAAGTGCCTAGTTGGCAGGAAAATGTTTATTTCTACAAATATATAGTCAGAATTTCTGATAGCCGTTTTTCTTCACTTATTATCATCAATAGTACTTTAAATATTTATAGTCAGTGACTGAATGTTAAATTTTTATTGAGTTCTTAACCTCTTATGACTCTCTTTTCCTTTTTTGTTCTAAATGCTTATTACCCTAATACAACACTTCTAAATTGTCTCTGGAGAAATACCTAATGAATGTGATAGAGAGGAGCATTTCCCTAAGCTGCTATTATAGTTAGGAAGCATTCAGATTACAATGACCAGCTTGTAAACAAGAAAAAAAACTCTGACAATGCTAGTAGAGGCAAAAACTAGTAAAAAATTACTTTTTTAACTGACAAATCAGTAAAAAAAAATGCATGACCCTTTTTTTCTTTCATAGTAGAATTCAATCCATGGCCAGCACAACTGTGCTGCACAGGAGAATAGAGTGCATGTGTGCACTCCTTTACTGACAAGGTGTGAAGGTGGATGAAGCATGTGCTGATTTTGTACAGCTTATTAAAGACACAGCTGCTCTCTGACTCATCTGGAAATGCTGTTTTCACTACTTTGTCACAACTCATGACACAGAAGCACAGGTATTCACTTTCCCAGGAATGTGTTTATACTGCAAGGTAAAGAGTGAGTTTGGGAAAGGGTCTGATTGACTTCATTTTTTAAAAGTTTGGATTCATGTCACCTAACTTGGGCTGCTGTCAGTGCTGATATCTGTATCCAAAGATGACACAGCACATTGCAAACCCTGGGAGATCAGAAAGACAAATAGGCATGTACTAATTGGTTTGATTGACCAGCTTCTGTGACATGAGCCATTCCCTCCAGGGAACAGAAACATTACTTGTAACTTCAGAGGAACTATTAGATTTGGGATTTTTCATGGGATGGACCTTGTTGACCCATAGCTGTAAAAATATAGTGGGTGATAGCACTTTGGGAAATAAACTGTCAAGCACATGTTGTGATAGGGATGACTTAAAATAAGGTGGAACTTAGTGTCTTGGAGTTAACATTTCTGTGAACCGCTCTAGTAGTTGCTGGTTTAATGGCTGATAAAGGGCAAGGAGTCCCAGTGGGAAGAAATAAGCTGGTGAGTCATAGCTGCCTCCTGATGTTCATTTGATTATAACCTCAGCTTATGAATGTCATAATTGTGTTCAGAGGTTATTTGCTAGTTAGGGAATCTGGTTTTCTATTAAGGAGTGGCAGAAAGGACCACTGGAAGGAACGTGCAATGAATGCATTTCATTTATTTATGGTTGTCTCCTCAGCATTTTCAAAAGGAATACAATAACAAATTAAAACATATCAACAAGGGATTCATTGGTCATTTTAATGTGACCATTAGGATAAGCAAAAGAATACAGAACCCCGTCATACCACAGAACACTAAAAGAGCATGTCATGTTTAACCTAACATTATGAAGGCTGGGTCAAGGCCAGATATGATTACTCTCTAGAACACATGAGCGTTAAACACTAGGGAGAAAAGAGAGCCATTTAAGATGATGGATAAAATAGGCGTAACAACAAAAGGCCATTAATACAGCTTGTTGAGGAATTAGATGATTTCTGTTAAACAGAATAGAGAGTTTCTGCAACAATTTCCAACAAAAGTAACTGGGCAATAAAGCTGAGGAAATCTTTTAAGAAGAGAAGTTTGTGCTGTAGACATGGAAGACCTATGCTCTTCTGATTTATACTGAAAACTGATTAATATTATCTATACAAAATATTCCAATAAAAATGACTAAAGAAAAAAAAATTCTCATCCATTAATACAGTGATGATTTGAAAGTACTGGCAACACTAAAATCTTACCCACTATTTTGCATTCTAGTTACCTTTCCTTGAGTTAGTAGAAGACAGTGATCTGTTAGCAGACATAAAGAGCAGATTTTTTTTCTTGTTAAATTGTAATGGATAACAGATAAACATTTTTTCTATTTATGTAAATATTTATAACAACGTAAAAAGAATAATTATGTTGTCTGTGACAACAAGAAATAGTAATATGGGAGAAAATGCAGCCAGTTTTCTTACTTGTCACTTATAATCCTAATACAGATTTTATTTACACTGGTAATTGTCCTTATTTTACAAAATATATTTCACATATTTGGTTCACAGCTAAAATACTTTACAAGAAAAAAAAACTCACATTTTTGTAGGTATAAATGAGGCAAAATATATTTTTAGAAAATTTACCATGTCATAAAATATTCTGTGAAAGTACCAATTAGTTTCTCAATAAGGTAGGATCACTATCTTTTCTAATCTCTTTTGCAGGTGAATCCCCTCTTTTTCTGCCATACAGTATCTACTTAAGCCACTTTCAGACATAACACTGAGCATACTGATTGCATGCACAAGTGATCTCACCTATATCTGGTAGGTGACCTAGGGATATCACTCTTTTCCATCCATCCAAAACCATCATTATTTGTAAGAGTCAATACTTGTGATAAGTTAGCAGATCCACAAGTAGGAAGTTTGTGTCTGTCTGGGGACACTATTCTTTACATTTCATGAGTATACTATACATTTTAGTTTGGATCAGGCATGCACGTTTGATGTACTTAATCATACTTTCTTCCACATAGCAGGATGGTCTTGGACTGTGAGACTAGATTCCTTTGAAATGAAACCAAACCAGAAGATGTTCTCTGTGAGCATAGTTAATGTGCTCCAACTGGTAATGGGACCTCAGCCAAGAGAACAGCCTTTTACATTTTTTTTAGCTATGCAACTAAATCTGTGTATTTTGAGTACATTTTTGTTGGAAGACGTTAAGTTAGCACAGTATGCAAGAAAGAAAGATACAAAGAAGTTGCAGTAGGAAAAATCATCATTTAGCTTCAGGAACTGTGAAAAACATGTGTAATTAGGATTTTACAACAGTGTGACACCCTATGAGAAATCAACAGCAATTGTGATGCAACATCTGGTTCTCCCAAAGACATATATTCCAAAACAAAAGCTACTAAGAACCAAAATGTAGACAGAATAACAATGAACAAGAAGGAAAAGAGTTCCTGAATTCTACTTTTTTTCTGGATGTTTGGGTTTTTTCTTCTATAGCACAAAATCAAAGCTTAGCACAACAAACATATAACACCACAGAAAGTTTCTATCTTTTAAAATAGTTTTTAAGCTTTGTAACGCATGTTATAGATACCTATTTATCATTACTAAGTGTCTCTGATGTACTATCATGAGAAGCCAAAAAGCCCGGATCTCTGACTGTGTGGTTAAAACCAGAAGCACTTAGGCAGCCCATGTATGCAATGGTGGTTTAAAACTTAAGGAAATGGTGATGAGTAGTGATTTTTGTCTGAGAAGTAAGCTGTATCTATGGAAAGGCATTTTATGCTGGAATTCCATACATTATTTCAGTTACCATTGGGTCACTGTCTTCAGAGAAGATAGAGACTTGCTACCACTCATAACAAGAGTGAGTGAAATCACAGTAAGCAGATAGGAAAACGATGCTGCTATACACTTCCAGAACATGTATTGACCATGAAAAGTCATGACTTAGCCCTTCAATGCACATAGGTATGGGAATCCCATTATATACAGGCTAGATTGATGGGCCAAGGCCGATTGTGTGAGGTTCATCAAGGCCAAGTACCAGGTCCTGCATCTGAGTCACAACAACCTCATGCAATGCTACAGGCTTGGGTAAGAGTGGACAGAAAGCTGCCCAGTGGGAAAGGACAGAATCACAGAATCATCATGGTTGGAAAGGACCTCCAGGGTCATCAAGTCCAACCTCTGTCCCAGCATCTCTCTA